>JARJHM010000086.1:0-90000 GCA_033356055.1 Carex pumila
TAACGTTTTATAATAATCAGAAGCCTCAAAAGAATAAAGTTATAACGTTATAACGTTATACAACCGTTATAACGTTTGTAAAACGTTAGAACGGTTATAAAACGTTATGTAACGTTTTCTAAGCTGTCAGAGAATTAAAACCCTAAATCGTATTTGAATAAAACGTTGGTAACGTTTAATAAAACGTTGGTAACGTTTTATGTCAAACAGCTCATTTTTGAGCTACCACTATAAATAGACTGAAGGGATCACTTTCAAATCAATCTCAGCCGACCCTAATCATTTCTAAAGCAATTTTCTGAGAGCTTAGCCTACTCCATTGTTGTGAGAGCTTAAAACTTCAAAATCCCTCAAGCAACCTCAAACCTACTTCACTAATCTTGATCTAGATTAGGTTAGAGTAATCTATTGAGTGTTTCTCTTGTTCTTGAGTAGCTTGTGTGACTTCCCTTGTTTGTAAGGGCTTGCCGGCTCAAACCTCGAGTTGCTCGTGTGACTTCCCTTGGTTGTAAGGGCTCGCCGGCACTCATCTCTCGTTGGTCGTGACTTCCCATTTTGTAAGGGCTCACGGTTCACAATTGTAATCCTTTCATATTGGGTAATAGAAAGGCGCACCTAGAAAGAGGTTGCGACGCCCCGGAGACGTAGGCCATTGTTTTGCCGAACTCCGTTATCATCCCCGTGTCAATTTCTCTAAACTCATCTATTTACTTTCAATTGCAATTTATTTTCAGTTTTTGTTCAATTAGAGGTGCCCCTAAGTATAACATTTTGGTCTTTTCACACCATTTTAGAGGCTATAAATAGAGGGGTGCAAGAGAGGATTAAAATATTAATTCACTTGTATCGTTTCATGCAGAATCGAATCGGTATTTTCTCTCTTTCTCGGTTTCTCTCCCAAATAGTATTTCGGTTGAGAAAAGAAAATTATACGTAGTTGACGTATAATCTTGTGGGTTGTTGTGGAGTATATTTATGAGATTGATGAATAGTGTTTTACCGAATTTCGCGGTATGTCAGTTTTGCTCGTTTGATGAAACTGAGTAACCAAAAATTTGTGTTTATGGGTTTTCGTCTTTTCCCCATGAATAGTGTTTTTGCAGAATTCCGCAATTTACCGTATTTCTGGCAGAAGAAATTAACCGCTCTCTGATTAGTCCTGGTGGATAACCGATAGAGGCATCAGATATCTGATGCTCCAAGACGAGTCGATTCCTTCCGTGATGTAGCTCTACACGCTCGGTCTGCATTCCAACTGTGATTTGGAAACAAGGTATAAATATGTTATATTAATTTATTTAATTGGTAAGTATATTAAAGTTTTAGAAATCAATCATGGAGTAGATCTGTAAAAAGATTAAATTGGGTTTTTATGCCAAAGGAATACTGAAGGTGGACCGCCTTGGAAAGTTTCCTGACATACCCTGTTTAATCCTGAGCTTAAGTTGGCAGTAGAAATCTTTTGTTCTACGGTCATTCCGCACCTTAAGCCTAAACGGGTTTTGGTTACCACGAACCCCAAAAGTGGTATCTGAAACCAAACACTATCTTGGTTTTTAAAAGTCCAAATTGTCAATCCAATCCGCTCGTTCTTATCTCCATATTAAAATGTGTTTGGAAGCCAAATTTTTGGTTAGACTCTTAGTAGTTTGAATCAATTGTTTGAACTCTGAAAAAAAAATAATGTGAGGTATGATTGAGATATAAAATGATTTTCATCGTATGTATGTCCAAGTATAAATAGTGATGAAGACGATGAAAATTGGTAATATATTGAAAACACATAAAATAATAATGTGCAAGATAGTGACTAGTGAGAGATCGTGTATGCAGATATTTCATCCAATCTATGTTAAAATATATATTTTATTTTAGAGAAATGTTCTGGTATCCCAAGCCATCATACTCGAGTGCGTCTTCAAGTAGTTTAACAAAAAAACTTTCAATGTTGTCTAACTTTTATTTCCAGCGCTAATATCCAAACATTTAAAACTTTGTTTATAACATTTTACAATGCTATTCGCAAGCATATAAACCTCTGTTTGAAAGCATTAAAATTCTAAATCTGTATAGTTTTAACTCCTAACTATTTATGTTTTCAAGCCAAAAAAAAGAAAGATTCATTTCACCCACTCTTTTTTATTTTTTCTCTGATCATTATAATTTATTTTTCTGACGATCCATGATGAATTTTACGAATCTAAAAATAAGAATGTTTTCTATTCAATTTAATCTTTCAAATAATATCCATGAAGAAACACTTTTGAGTAATTTTAAAGTCATTTATTTTTTTTTAAGTAAAACACATGAGCACTTTAAATTTTCAAGTTTTTAAATCTCAATCTACAACCATTAAAATTTTCAAGGCTCTGTACATAAGGTTTATATGCTTTGTAAATGAGTTTTGTAAATGCAGTGTTATTATTGAGGTTTATATGCTTTGAAGTATTACTGTTGAGGTTTAAATTATTTGTACATAAGGTTTATATGTTTTATTTTAGAGATTTAAAGTGTTATTAATGAGATTCATATGCTTGTAAACAAAGGTTTAAATTATTTTGAAGCAAAATTAAAAAAAAAAACTGAAAGTCACAAAGATTTAAAGTCGTAAAAAAAATTACGACACAAATATAACTGGAAAGTTATTCTTCATGGATCTCATTTGAAAGAGAAAATCAAGTAAAAAACGTTCATATTTTTAGATTCGTAAAATTCATCATGGTTCGTCAAGAAAATGGATGATAATGATCATAGAAAAAATAAAAAAAAATGGGTGAAATAATTTTTTCCGTTTTTGGCTTGAAAACAAAAGTAGTTAGGAATTAAAACTATATAGATTTAGAATTTTAATCCTTGCAGACAGAGGTTTAAATGCTTGCGAGTAGCATTGTAAAATGTTATAAGTAGAGTTTTAAATGCTTGGATATTAATGCTGGAAATGAAAGTTAGATAATATTGAAATCTTTTTTTATTAAACTACTTGGGGGACGCGCTCGGAGATTTTATTTGAGATACAATTATCAATTATCATACTCCTTTATTTTAACTTTATTGGAGTACGGCTAAAATAAATTTATCTGAAAAGAAAGAAATAATATATATCATTGCTTCATTTATTCACTTTAAAACTATTCTAATTATAACCTGAATAATATTTGTATTATGCTGAGGAGCATTAGATTAACACTCTCTCACGTTATCCTAATATAATACTTTTCTCGTGCTATTCTTACATAATAATTCAAATAGTATAATTCTTGCACCATTTTTATAACGATTCGAATGCACCCACTGTACTTGAAAATGGGTCTTACTCAAGATGATTTCAGGTTTATATTGTTATACGCTTATACTTGAAAATAGTTTATCATTATATAAGTTATTCAATAATTTCATTAATTGTACTATTTGAATTGCATCTGACCAATTTTTTTCAACAGAATCTCAAGATATCCTTTGGAATCTTATCGTTGGTTGATGTCATATGGCACCTACTGCTTTCACAACGGAATAGAACATTATATTAGAAGATTGTAGAATGCACCTAAAATTCACGCTTTTGGCATCATATATTTATTAGTACCAGATGACCCGGAAGAATCTCAACTGCTATAATTTAAAACGATGATTGGGAAAAAGACATCATTAATTGTGATACTGGAGATTTAAATAGAAAATAATTAATGTCATTATTATTTCCTGAAAGAAATTCAAGCATGAAATGACAGTAGCGTTATTGTTCAAGCTGTTATTTTCTTTATAATCAAATCAGCCTTTAAAATGTTTTATCTATTGACAGATTTTACAGTAGATTACCTTTCTTTTAATCTTGAGTTGATTATGACTTGTCACTTGTCGGTCTACAGTAAGAAATTAGCATGTAAGGACAAAAACTAAAGAACCTTAAGCTTGATAGATTTGACTTTTGCAGGTGTCTGATTTGATTAAATAAAATAGAAATATATATTCTGTTACCTCGGAGGATATGGATTACGGGAGTGGTGGCTTTCTTGACGCAAGAAATCAGGTCCAGACTTCAAATGACCAATAATAAAGTAACAAGTCTTCTCATTTTTTTTCTAAATGATTCGAAATGATAACAATATTGCGTGCAAAAGAAGCAAGATTTCGTGAAAAGCTATGATAAACATTGGCGACACTAATGCAAATCTGGATTTTTGAAGCAGGTGTCTATTAGCCTGCGACAACTAATTTTTACTTGCCAATACAAGTCAGTCAAATTCTAGGGCGTCGCTTATCGAATTTTTTTTATAAACCATAATTAGAAAAATAATTTTTACCAAACCAACATTATTATTATTATTTTTTTTTTTACAAAAACTACAAATCGGTGCCGCGTTTTTTTTTTGGACCGAAATGTCAATTTGATCCCCATTGATTTCACAGATTTTTGTAGGAAATGGTGTCACCGTTGGTGTAATACATGGGACTAAGATGCTATTTCGGTCCAGTGTTTTTTCAGCTATGACCGAATTGACATTTTGGTCCCATTTTTTTTTATAAATACCCTTCTTCTATAATTGCCATGCACGCAGTGCATAATTGTCATGCAAAAAAAGTTTAACCAAAAATTTAATCAGTAAATTTAAATCCAAACTGATATTAAACAAATACTCTCATATTCGCCAATTATAATTTGTGTTGTTCTTGAGGCAACTACAATAAAGGTCCTAAGGGTAGCTCATCCTCCATTTTGCACTACAATATAAATAAATACATACAAAAAAAAAATATTAACATGCAAATCCAATTAATATTGACATATATGACATGCAAACCCAATTAAATATTAACATTCATTCTATTACTCTACATTATTCTACAATTACACTACAAAAATCTAAAATCTAAATTACACTAAAAAAATTAAATCATTCAACAATTGATTAATACTACATGCAAATAGTTAAATTACTTGCAAACTAAATAATTCTACAATTAATAGTTACACTACATAAACTTAAATTACACTAAAAATAATAAATCATTCAACAATTGATTTATACTATATGCAAAAAGCTAAATTACTATACATGCAAACTAAAAAAATTCTACAATTAATAATTACACCTACATTACACCAAACAAAAACCTAAATCACAGTTTTTCCAACATGCAGCCACAGAAAATCCGAAACCACAAGGGACCGAATTGCCAATTCGATTGAGGGTGTTTTTAGATTTTCTGTGACCGAGTGTTGAAAAAACCGTGAAATCAACGTAGACCGAATTGCCATTTTAGTCCAAAACAAAAAAAAAATTGTAAAAAAATAATCATGTTGGTTTGGTAAAAATGGATTTTCTAATTATAGTTTATAAAAAAAAATCTCGTTTATCTTTCAGGGTTATTTTTACGTGGTTTTGTAGCCTTTTAGATACTTTCTTTTTTCAGGTGGAGGTCGTGCAATGTTATTTTTGAAATAGTTGGGGAATTCCTGCTTCAAATTTGCTAGACTGTAACACCAGTGTGACACTAATGAAAAATTTGTCTCTTCGTAATTTACAGTTATAGAATTCCTGCTTCACTCGTGCTTTCAACTTTTTTTTTTTTTTCTTTCAAGTTATAGAACTGTGTTGATTATTGTCTAAATTTAATGCTTGAATTCCACGTGTTGTAACTATTAAAGTAATTCGTAATTAGAGGTTTTTTTGGGTACAGTATAACGTTAATGTTATACGTGCATCGATAGTTTGGCAAAACATTAGCAATTGCATATACAATAGACAATTACACATGTTTATGCTTAAACAAATACACAGTGCACGGGTAATTATTTCTTGGTAAGCTAAAAGGCATCACTAAACAAACACAGAAGGCAGCATCACAACTGCAGATTAGTCTATGAAAAAAAAAAAAACAATGATTTAGTTTACAAGTCGAAACAAAACACCAACCAAAAATAAGGTCTTCATGTAAGAAGTTGGAACTTCTATCATTGTCAGGGCACATTTATTTCACCCATGATAACTAAATAAGGGTATTAAAGAAAATTCATCCAAGGGGAAGAAATGACAAAAGAAAGATGCCTCAAGGAAGGGTTCTCTGGTACAGAGGAAGAGCTCCCAAAGCCTCTCTCTCAGCTGCCTCCCTTTTCACCTGATCCGATGAGTATTTTTTAATTAGCAATACCTTAGTATAAACAATTTAGAATTCTTTCATATATAATAATACCAAGTATTGTGTTCTTATCAATCTAGAAACTAAAACTTAAAAGGGGGCCATGTATACATTTTCAGATGACAGCAATTTTTGAGATACCTGTAAGGCTGTAACTGAAATATTAAATTGGTATCTTTTACCTAATAAACAGTTTCATATAAAAAATATGCCTCTTATAAGCAATAGAGAAGATTTCCCATTTTTTTCTTAATGGTGTACCAAATATTTCTCAATTAACAAAATGCATAACCCCTTTGAGGGTTTTGATAAGAGAGAAAATGATACATGTCCTTGAAAAAATAATAAATCAAACTTACCAGCGCCAGCATATCCTTGAGATAGCTCTTATAAGGAGTCTGGAGAGCCTGTGGAGCAGATAAAAAACAAGAGGTTTTGATTAGACCTCAAATTAACAATATTATAAGATTTGTGCATGGAAGTACTAATAAAATAAAATATGCTTGCATTTATGTGTATGAGTGCGCGAGTGGATTTAAAATGGGGCATGTGTATAAAATAACTAGCCAACAATCAAGGAACCAGGAAAGCAACTAGGAAAAACAATCCAAAAATATTTTGTTATGCAAATTTCACCAAATACATAAAAATAAGACCCGGTATATCTAATACTTGCAACAAATAAACCAACATTTGTTCTATATATATTCCCAAACAGCAAAGATTTTGAGTAGCGCACAATGAAGAGCTGTATCCAATTGAATTCTGACAGCTTTGCCAGACCGTGATAACTGATAAGATATACCAAATATCAATTGAATAAAAAGGTATTAGCTTGCTTAATGAAAAATGTTTATGTGCAATTCACAGACACATTAACCAAGTGAAAAAAACTCTAGTGAATCAAGTGAGAAAACCCAGAAACAAACTGGAGTTTTATTGAAAGTACAAAATGCAGGGTTTACTTTGCAACTACAAAATACCATGAAACTTTATAACTGCACATATGAAAGGAGAATAAATTAAGAACCTGGAGGTCTTCGGGAAGGTACTCATGCTTCATAGAGAGATCCATGGCACGCTTGAGGCGCTGAACGCGTGCATCAACCACCTCCTGAGGAAGCCTAGCCAGAGCCTCCTTTATGTCCAACTCAAAATATGGATCGTACAGGTCATCATAGCGAAGCCCTGTATAAGAAAAATATAGATCGACAAAAGCTATTAATTAGTTTCAATAATTGACTAGGTTTGATTATTTTTATCCTTTTGGAAAAATTGGTCAAAAAAGATATGAAAAAAATGTGCACGGAAATTATGTTCACTCTTTTTTTTTATCCAAACTGAGTAATATTCTATACAGACAAAAATGCTTCCTATCATATCATAGGGCTCCCAAAGTTAAGGACACTGAGTACTTTACGTTTTAGGCACAGCATTGTAATCTATGTTTATAACTCAAGTATACAAGATAAAATATCAGTTCAAAAGAAAATATAATATGTCATAGAAAAACTGAAGCTTATAAATTCATGTCATATCTATAACTTCCTTTTTTATCAAGACCTAGGCTATGCAAAACTCTGTGGAGACCTTTGCATTGTTGTCATAACAATTGACAGTGACTCTATCAAAACATCAAGGCCTTTTGGCAGAGGTGAAAATCAGAAAAAAAAAACTACTCCTAATTTTCTATTTCTCACTGTTCAGAAATTAAATCATATTGTAGTAACTATAGTGATATCCCAAAAAAAAACCATTTAGCTAACAGAATACTTATTTGGGGTTCACTGCTAGCAATTTTGACTTCGTCGAGGAATTAAACAGAGAAGAAGAAATGGGGGAAGCTGGGTCAGAGAATATGAGCAGGATCAATTAAATGTTGTTAGACTGCTGAAGGGCCAGCACAAAGATCATCGCCCTCAGTCATGGGGGCTCACCTCATTACTGACTAATGTGCCATTCTGACAGAACTGGGGGAATCTGGGAATTGCTAATTCTGGAGAGGAACAACTGCTTCAGCTAAAGGAGTCATTATACACCTAAGTGTTTTCAGCTGACTTGGCAACTGATGTGGCATGTGTAGAATAGATAGAGTCAGATCTTTAATCATTTTAAATAATTCTGATTGCATTGTAATCGCATGTCTAAGGAAAACTAGTATACTGGTTTGGATCATGAAATACAATAAGAAATTTATGTTTTGGTCACTTTGGTTTTGCTGTTCACCAGTATCCTTTCCCTGCTCTTAGATTACCAGATTCTCTTAATTCCTTCGATCAAATCCCAAATTACAATAATTTCTACACAATTAGTGTCTGGGACCTAACATTAGGTCTTGATCAAATCGACCAATAGTACAAATAAGAAATTAAAACATATTAATCAATAACAGTACTTTAATCTTGAAGTCTGGACCAAACAGATCTACATATACAAATCTTAAGCTCGATCTAAATCGAAGTATTTGATCGATAAAAACTAAAGAAACCCTAGCTCACGAGAGATTACCGTATTTCTTGAGGCGGTTGGCAACAGTGCGCATGTGCCAGGCAGCAAGGGGGTTGGCACGGGGGTTGATGAGCCACCGCGACACCGATTCGATCAATTGCGCCATTGTTTCTCTAGTTCGTTTTCTCCTCTCTTTTCTCCGATTATAGCGGCTTGGGCGAGGTTGAAAGGAACTCCGATTAGTCTAAAATTGGGTCGATTATTTGACAGATGAGGCACGGTGCATGATTTATTAGGTAGACCAGTTAGAGGATGGACCGGATTGGAATGCCTGTCCTGCCCAGCCCATAAATTCGGTCTAATTCTGATCCGACCTGTTTTCGGCCCGGTTATTTGCACGGGTTTTGTTGGATCGCTTTGACAGCGCTGGATCCAATCATTAATGGAACTCTCATTCTCATTCTCAGGTAATTAATATTTGGTAGGCTCATTACATCACTTTTCCTAGGAGTTTGCAGCTCATAGCTGTTGTTCAACACAACAAAAAGTTGTTTCGAGTATTATAGAATATCCACAGGATGCACTTCATTGAATTAATAATTCCAATTGAGCCCGCAAACACTTTTTTTTCATGCACTTATTTGGGATGTACTAGTTATGGACCCACGCATTGCGGTGGGAATTTATAGTATTTGTTTGTTATAATTTTTCAATTTATGAAAATTTAGATGATATGTAAACAATTATGAGCTCTTCACTTCCTCCTTTTCAGGCCTCACTATGCTTTATTCTTTCTTTAGTTTCTTAGCAAGGATACAAGAAGTTTTTTTTTTTATTATAATTTCTGTTTAGGTAGACTTTTATAATTTAGATACAACTTATAAACATGGATAATGCATTGTAACTAATATGTGCAATAAAAAATAAAGCAACATAACAGTAAAATAATCAACATTTTTATCTCATGATCTTAGTTGGCCAAAAAAAGACATTGTCTTTCTTTGCATCAAACTTTGTACGACATGAATATATTCTAGCCTCATCAAATTTGTGAGAAAAAAAATGCACCAACAAAATGGTCAAGAGAACTTGACATAGATAAGAAAAGAATCAAGGCCCTTCAATCATGCTTCATGTGCTGATGGTACGTGTGTATTGTGCGGTGCTCCTCAGCATCTTGGTAGAATGAGAGAATGATTGTGTCAATTGACATCTCAACTACTGCAAAGAAAAGGGTTGCCACAATGTAACCCAGGACCCAACACACCTACAGTTAAAAATTTGAATTAAGAATCTTGGATTTTAATGTAGGAACTTAAAATTTGTAAATTCCATAAGTACCTACAAAAATTGAAATTTACAAATTTTGAGTAAGTGAATTTTGAATGTTCTATGCTGGATGGCACGTACCTTTATCGCATGTTTAGGTATCCAATCATTTATATCAAATACCAAGTGATACCTAAGTAATTATTGATTAAAATCAAATGAGAGCTTACCAGAACTGGGAAAAGAGGAGATGAAATCTTGTTGTGTATTTGAACGTGTCCAGCATCAAAAGGCCAAACAACGCACGAAATAGAGTCACATAAAGCTTCCCAAGAAATAATATAATGTTTCCAATTACATTCCCTTTCCTGATATGCAAAATATTGTTCATTATAAGACCTGTAGCAATTGAATAAACCTTGCAAAAGCTTTTTTCTGTAATTGTTTTCTACAAAAACCAGATCAATAGCAAGTTACGATATAAAGAAAGATCACGAAGCCTCATAAGATTTCCTAACATATTTTCATTGGTCAATGATTTTTCTTCATGTTTAAAGCAACAAATAAGATGCACATATTGTTTGCACTGTGTGGCCAGAAAACACCAAATCTAACATATGCAATAGGTTTTTAAATTAGCATAAAAGTAAGGCTATGGTAATAGACATATCACACACAGTCCTATGTTGTGGACTCGTATCTTCGGATTTTTAGTCCAAACAACCGATCTAAACCATTCAAAATGCATAATGATAGCATGATTACTTATTTATTCTAAATTATAGAAAAATAAATTATAAAAGGCTTCAGTGCATTACAAAGACAAAGACAGATGTAATTAGTACCTTTGAGAGAAACAAAAGGCTTTCTGAGTTCATCTGTGTTGCCTTCCATTAGGTCACCTAAAATATTTAACGTATAACACATGTACACAAATTTAATTATTTACATAAATATTATATATCAGATGGTACACAAATAAAGGCTAATTTGGTGAGTTTTTGAACTGGATATGTTATATCTGTCGCCTAAAGATGATACTTGATATTTGCCAGGTTGTAGAGTAGCTAATTTTGTACTGATTGGCTATGTGTAAGCAAGTAACTCCTTTCATTCAGTTCATTCCTTATTCTTCATCTTTGTTTCAAATTATTACTTACAATCAATCAATGATGTCACATATACACCAAATATTTACATCACATCAGAAGGGGATCTTAGGAGAATTAGCAATGCTTGCCTTGCCATGTTGGAATTTCGAGCTTCGTTGCAAATAGTTGCAGTGGTCAAGCAATGTATGCCCTGTCAAATCCTCTTGCAACCTTCAAACTAAATATTATATTGTACAATATTATATTATGGCATCATATCTATAGCTTTCTGAAACAATTTTCACTGATAGATAATAAATTGAAAGAGGTATAAATGTACTACTTTCATAACCAATGCATATTTGGTACCTCAATGACAAAATGAGCCGACAACTAACCAGACCTTTTATCTAAAACTCCCTTCAGTATTGGTGATTGCCCAATTCAATTAATTCCAGATATTTGGCTTACCAGATAATTTCAGATTAATAGTTACCCAATTCAAATAAATTCCAGATATTAAGCAAGTTCTAGTAAATGCTTAATTAGTATTAATCGGTGACTTGGCGCAAAACAGTACTTACTCCTGAATCCTTAACTCTTGATTCACATTACTTCATTTGTATACGAAGCTAATTATAAATAAACAGCGAGGGTTGAATTGGGTAAGTATTAACCAGTTCAGGGTTATGACGGTGATGTACCAGTCTCGTCACCTAATATCTAGTTTTGAAAAAACAGGGGCACTGAGGAGCACAATTAACACTATATGTTGTAAATAAACTATGGTTGAAATTCATCTCTAATTCCATTTCATATACACAATTTCAGTTGAATTATAGGTAAAACTCTCATGATTACCCTTCTAATTTAGTTCATTCATCCACGTTTTTTTAAATAAAAAATTATATTTTTACCAAGGCTACTACTAAAGTCCAATTGCCTACATGTAACAATCAATTGCTCCTTGCTATACCTAGTAAAAGTAATCGTATTGGCACAGTAAAGTATCATAACAGTAATGGCACAAACTTATAAGTTATAATTCTTCCCAAATTTAAATTTCTAAATGATTTTGTTCAAGTACCCTTTTCCCAATACCAAGAGAGCAAACTGCAAGTTCACAAATAAAAATTAACTTTAAAAAATGCATATACCTTGGATAATAGAAGGGCAATGGCAACTTGAAAAGTTTGCTGTACAAGAACCCCTTTGACGACGGTACGCTTCAAAACAACATTTTTCACATATTCTTCCCCTTTCATCTGTACTCATCCCATCCATCCAGTAACATATACATACCAGAATATAACCAATAGACAGCAATCGGTGAAAACATTTGGATGAAGGCCGAAAATGGGTAAAGACAGGTACCAAGGTCGTGGTGCTGTCCAGGGGCGGACGCAGAATTTTTGTCAGGGCGGGGCAATAATCGGATGCAAATAACTTATCGGGTTCAAACCCAATAGCTTATCGGGTACAATTTAACATAAAAAAAAAATACCAATCAATATAATAAAAATCCTAAATTACTTGAAAAAAAATCAACAATTCAACATTTATAGAGAATTTGAAATCAACAATCAACATTTTGGTTCAACTTGACAGCCTCTGCCTTTGAATTAAAAAAATAAATAAATAAAAACATTTTGATTCAACTAATTTGTTTCGCTCAGAGTTTATATGGTTCCCTTCCGTCTATTAAAATTTCAGAATGGGCTACAGGAAGGCAATTTGAATTCCAGAGAGAGGCAGAGGTCCGAAAAACATATTTTTAACACTATTTTTGAAAATCCAGCGGGGGGCAGCTGACCCCCCCCGTGCTACAGTAGATCCGCCCCTGGTGCTGCCCTATGACATCACCTCCTGGTCGTGCTTCCAATCCACGAACACAAGCGACACCGAGGCACACATGCAAAAAAAAAACCCTAACAGGTAGAGTATTGAGCGACTCAAAAACCTAGGGCCAGGGAGGCGAAGGCCGGAGATGCGGATCGCGGAGAGCACCGTGCGCGGTGCGTCTGGGGGGCTGGTCGCTTCACTGTCTCGCTGGTGGGGATTAGGTTAGGGTTAGTAACTTAGGTTAGAGAAGGCAGAGATGGGATCACGGAGAGCACCTCAATTTGTCTCCAAAGATAAAAAGGAAGTGTAGGGATTGAGGGAAGAAAAGCCAGCGACTGAGGAGACGAAGAGAGAAAAGGAAAGAGAGAGGATCCCAAGAGACAAAAGAGGGAGGAGATGAAGATGGAGAAAGAGAGAAGTGGATCCGTTTTCCTGCCAGCGACTGAGGGAGAAAGAAAAATCCGTGTGTTTTTCTATGTTGCAGGTTGATTTATAATTAATTTCATATTTGTATACAAATGGATACATAAAATACATACATAATGTCTCATATTTAACAGAATAGTTTAGAATGGTTGGATTCAGTGAATGAAAGGCTGAGATCGCCTCTGGACAGATACACCATTCGGTCCCCTTTATTTCAAGGTGCTATTATAGGAGTTCTGATTTAACATAATAGTTCAGAATGGTTGGATTCGGTGAATGAAAGGCTGAGATCGCCTCTGGACAGATACACCATTCAGTCCGTTTTATTTCAAGGTGTTATTATAGGAGTTCTGATAAGAAACATTAATTATTGATAAGGTAAATTAACATCCATTGCTGCAAGTCTTTAAATCTTTTTAAATAAGAGTCTTGTTAACTAGGGGTGTCAACGGGTACGATACGGGTCGGGTGGAGACATTTTCATACCCGTACCCGTTATGATAACAAAAAAAAATCTTTATCCTTACCCGTATTTTCGAATACGGTACGGGTCGGGTAAACGGATAAAAAAATGCCATTAACATTTCAATTTGTGTTTTCAATAAAATAATTTTTAAAATAAGAAAAAGTAATAATGAATACAACTAATTTGTATTATGAAAATTTAATAAAATACAAAAAATTTATTGTATTATGTATCATCTTCATACAAATATATATTTATATATGTAATTTTTTTTTTTAAATTATCTTATACTAAAACGGGTAAGATAACGAAAAAAAATCATTACCCTTACCCATACCCGATTAGCTAACGGAATAAAAATCTTACCCTTATTCGTGTTTTCGGATACGATACGGGTTGGGTAAACGAGTAAAAGGGTGCCATTGACACCCCTACGTTAACTCATCAATTCATTTCTTTTTAGACGCGTCTTGCATGGATTGAATTTGTGTCGTGCTATGATGTGCATTTTGGCTCATTATTAGCTAAAAGCTGTATCCAAAAATTCGTTATGTAAGCCTCAGCTAGCAACTTTTCCTAACTTGACGTGAGCTTGGGCTGTGAGGTGCAAGTCGTATGAGCCGAGTGGTTAACCCCAATGCATCAACACACATATCATACTTGGGAGCATTAGTCCTAATTGTGCATTTCTTACATTTTCAAATGTTTTTCTCAAGCTCTGATGCCCCGAAATTTTTAAATATACCATATCCCAAAAAATAATAAACCAAGCAACTACATTTTTTGAAAAATTTGAATTTTCACATGGCCGCATCTAGAGAATGCGGCCGTGTCAAAATTCAAATTTTTCTAAAAATGTATTTGTTTGGTTTATTATTTTTTTGAAGTATGGTATTTTTTAAAATTACCACATGATGCCAGAACTTCCTGTAAAGATACAACTTTAGTAGCTATGTATACTTTCACTAGCAACTCTATATTCCTATCTGGATACAACATAACATGTTAAAAAGTATGAGGGAAAATTTCTTTTATACCCCTCAAAAATTCAAAATTACGCATTTTCCGCTCTAAAAATCATAATATCATATATACCCCTCTAAATTTCAAAACCCCACGGATTTAACCAATTTATTGTCTTGAAACTTATTTTAAATTTAATAAGTTCCACTTTTACCCTTTATTATAAAATAAAAATATGTAGTCTATATAAGAAAAATGTTCAGTCTTCTAAGTAGTCGATTTTCATTGATAAATGATTCATTTATCTACGTATAGCATATACGCAGTTGCATTTAGGCATACGTAATACGTTTGTGTGCACGTCACTAGTGAGAGAATGAATCATTGTCCTCATAAACTAGCCAATTAGAAGACTGCACATTTTTCTTAAATAAGTTGCACATTTTTTTTTCTGATAAATAGTAAAATAGACACTTTATAAATTCAAAATGAGTTTTAGTAGAAAGGACAGTAAATTGGATAAATTTGTGAGTTTTTTAAAATTTAAAGGAATAAATATGATAGTACAATATAAGAGGGGGGAATACTTAATTTTGAGATTTTTAAGAGGCATACTTGAAACTCCCCCAAACTATGAGAATTTAGATTAGTTGGAATAAATTTATCCAAATGTGTTCGGGTGACAATTTTTGTGACGTGGAAATGTGTATTTTTTCATTCTCTCTTTCCATCTTAGTATAAAATTGTGGGGAAAATAATATTGAGTTGGATTGAATATTTTTTTTCTCAAGAAGAGATGTTAGATGCCTGTAGTATAGTAATTAACTTGCATACTGATGCAAGTTTAATTTTTTTTTTTTTTTAAATCTTGTCAGTGGCGATGCAAGTTTAATTTTCTTTCTTGTGTTGTATTAATAAATACAACAGTTTAATTTCTTCCAGCCCATTAAATACAATTTATTTTATTATAGAAAATAAATATTATTATATTATTGTTTAATCTTTTTATTTAATTATATTAATAGAAATGGACGGCTTGGAATTGTCCAATCGAACCCGTACCATGGAGAGGAGACCACTTACTGAAGGGAGATCACCTGCCTTCTGGAGTGTAAAAAAATTCTATCCTCAGTCACTGTCGGGTGGGACCTCTGTTAATTTTTGAATTAGGGTCCACCGACAGTGACTCTCGGCCAGGGTCTCCATCTTGGATTGCGGGGCGTATGGTCAACCGAGAACGCGCAGGAAATCCAATTCGTATCACCCGAGGTAACATAATTTTTTCATTGGTCCGGGTTCTTATCGGACGGTCCAAATTAAATTAAAAGATGTCCCGTTACCTCAGAGAATACGGACTCCAGGAAATGAGTTTTAGGCATTTAGTTCGTCTTTTATCACAACACGAAACCCAGTCTAGTCTACTCCAATCACTGAATTCAATGGAGGCAACGCTCTCCCGTCCTCCTCTCTCCTTCTTCCGCCGGACTCCTCCTCTCCGCCGCCTCTTCACTCTCTCCCTCCCGCCTCTCCTCCTCGCGTCCCGCCGCCTCCTTGTCCCCTCATGCGCGCAAGGCTCTGACGGCGGCCGCTTTGTTGCCCGGCCTTCGTCTGAGCTCCGCAGAGGGATTAGTGAGACAGGTGCGAACACTTCTAGAGGAGAGGATGAGAAACTTATATCTCTTCGTCAGATTTTCTCGCGGCCTGATGTGGCGATCGATGCATATATCGTCCCCTCTCAAGATGCTCACCAGGTCAGATAATTTTGGCAGCCAGATTGTTTAATTGTGTGCACTACAGAATGAACTTTTTATATATATTTCAGTAGGCGTAGCATTGCATGCATACCAGACTTGCTCGACACCGATCTTAAAATGTTGCAGACTTGCAGTAGTGTGTTTCTGGTCTGATTAATTGCACCAATGCTTGATAGAACTTCATATTTCCTTGGGTTTGATCAGTTGAGACCTGTTGAATTATCTCTATATCATCAGTTGTTTTTCTATGTTCCTTCAAGTGAACAAATTATGGATCAACATTTTTATTTTGACTATAATGTAAAATTTTGTTTTCAGAGTGAGTTCATAGCTGAATGTTTCATGAGACGGGCCTATCTAACAGGCTTTACGGGGAGTGCAGGAACTGCTGTTGTGACAAAAGATAAGGCCGCTTTTTGGACTGATGGTCGCTACTTCCTTCAGGTACCTATCTTAAGACTGCTGTCTCAGCTGTACCGAGTAGATACCGTGCAGTATATGCAGGATCTAGCAGTAAGATGGTGGGATTTCCTGTGTACCTCTGCAAACTCAAAAATTTTAAATGCTAAACATGAAGATTCTTTCAATAATTTCCTTTCTCTTAGCAGGGGCAGAACCAGAAAATTGAGATTTTGTGGGCTGTATGAATAAATTTCATGTAATTTCATTTATGAGGGGGGTTGATAGTAATAAATTTTTGTAAAATGTAAAAAATTTAAAGGATAAAATGAAAAATTTCAATTCATAAGGGGGCTCAGCCCCCTTTCACCCGTGTCTCTTAGTCGGAGTTATGTTAACTCAACCAAGACCATATCCTTTTCTTGGTTAAATTTAGAAGGCATGGGCATGAGAAGGCAAGGGCATAAGGGGGGACACACCTAAGTTTTTTGCCATTGGGAAGAGTAGAAACCAAGGGCTAGCTTTGGTTAGTAGGCAACCTGTGATATAATGCTCTGTGCAATTGGGTAAGCTGTTAAGGCAACCTATGATATAAGGAGCATCTTATGCACTGCTGAGGCTGACAGTGCTGAAATATTCTGTTCTAATGTTCTATTTACAATTTATTCAATAATATTTGTGTATAATTGATAGTTGGCATGATATAACCCCAATTTTCTCATGAATAGGCCGAGAAGGAATTGAGTCGTGACTGGACCCTAATGAGGAGTGGGACCCCTGGTGTACCAACCACAACTGAGTGGCTGAATTATATTTTGCCACCTGGTGCCCGAATCGGAATCGACCCTGTGAGTTCTTTGCTCCCCCTGTTTGATGTGTTTTGCTCCAGTTCTTGTGCCGTTTTATATTTTCCTGAACTCCCTTTTTATATATTAATTATGCTAAGATACCACGGAATACATCAACTGCATAATGTTGTTTTATTATATTTATTATAATTTCCGGGGAATTTTTTTCCAAATTAATCTAATAAATAATACCCGCATCCTATGCATTCGATATTAACACAAGGCCAGCATTTCTTGGATTTGCAAACTACACTTACTCGTGAAATCTTCAAAGTTAAGGTCAAGTGAAGTGAAATGGTTTGTTCTATCTAGTTCATATAAACTTGAACTCCAAAAGCTATAAAACACTTTGCAGTTTGAGCTTAGGAGAATAATTGTACGGTCAGGGAGAGTGTCATGTGAGAATGGAAGGTGTTAATTTTCATTTGTAATAGGACAATAAAGGGTCTCATTTGCAGCAGCACACATGTTCATTTGTTTGATTTAAAATCACAATTAGTGAGGCTCTTAATTTGTAAAAATAAGAAGAAACTAAAATTCACTTATGTTCATTCTGTTCTCGTTAACCTTAGTTTACGCTTGCTGTATTTTTGGCCATATGTATAATCTGAGTCTTAAGCTCTTATGTTATGTCCACTTTGGTTTTTTGAAGGGAGCAGTTCCTTTTCTCATTTGATGCGGCTGAGGAATTAAAGCAAGAGATTTCAAAAAAGAATCACCAATTAATTCTTTTAAAAGAATTTAATTTGGTTGATGAGATATGGAAGGAATCAAGGCCTGAGCCACCAAACAAGCCTACTAGAGTGCATGACATAAAATATGCCGGAGCTGATGTGGCATCAAAGTTGTCTTACTTGAGGTCACAACTCAGTGAAAATGGTTGCACTGCCATTGTAGTGTCTATGCTCGATGAAGTTGCCTGGTTACTGAACATGGTAAAAACAAATTGCTTCCTTAATTAAAGTTCAGCTATGAGTGAGGCTACGGTACTATGCATAGCACACATTGGTCCGTACTATGACTTCGTATTTCCATTTTTGAAGTTCAAACGATTTATCCGAACCACTCAACCTATTCTCTGTATGAAAATGTACTTGGTGACTAAATTTTACTTTTTTTAGAATCTGATTACTATATTTTTGATAGGTAGAAAATCACTACTTTCGAATAGTCTAATCGTTTGATCAAGTGATTTTCTACTTGTCTAAAAAATAATTACTTTAAAAAAAAATGTAATATCTGGTCTCCAAGTATATATTAAGATAGAGATCGTGTTGAGCGGTTATGATTGACTGTTTGGACTTTGAAAACGGAGATATGGAGACATAGTACGGGCTGGAGTGTACTATGCATAGTACTGTAGCCTCACTCTTCAGCTGTTCTCATTGACCCAAATTGGCCCCAGTGTACCTTTCGGTGAAGTTGCTAATCAGGTGCTGTACCAACCAAACCTAATTATGTGACTAAGCTTCAATTCTTCTTAGTTTAAACTTTTAACTTAATTAGTATGCAAGTTAAGCACCAGACAAGCCCATTAGAGCAGGAAAGGTAGATATATTCTGGTCAAATGCATTGTAAACTGGTGCCTGTGCTACATACCAGTACAGGATCTGATCAGCAGTCCAATTGTCCAATAGAGACAAGTGCTTACTTCACCTTTTGAAATGTAGAGAGGAAGTGATGTACCACACTCCCCTGTTTTTTATGGGTACCTAGTTGTGGGATTGGATCAGGCTACATTGTTTATTGATACCAGAAAGGTAACAAAAGAAGTCCTCACTCATCTGACGAGCGTTGGGGTGCAGTTGAAACCTTATCATTCAATTCTAGCTGAAGTCGAGAGGTAAGTTCACAAATCACAAACTTATTATTGTTATGCTTGATGCAAAAAATTCTACTTGACATTTGTTATGTCTTGATTTTTTGTTTTGTTTTGTAACTTCACGAATTTGTGCCTTTACTCAATAAGCATTATCATGCTATATTGTAGTGGCGGCAGTGAATATGTTTTTTTTTTAATTTGTAGTTGGCTGATAAATTAAAAAAAGGTCAGCTAATCTAAACTCAGAAAATCAAACAATGTCAAGCAATGTCACTGGATAAAAGAGAAGTATAACATTATATTGGATCGAGCAAGGTTTTCAATACCAAGAAAGGTCTATTGGACCACAGACAATACTAGAGGGGCTCAATCTATTGTTATTATTTATTTGTTTTTTCACATGACATTCTCCATAATCATGAGTATATAAATTTTGTGGATCTTTTGTTGCTAATATCACCATCTTTTGTCATTGTTACTTTTCTTTTATCTCTTTTTATGATTTAACACTGGCTTTTATCTTTAGTTTGGCATTAAAAGGCACTAAGCTCTGGCTTGATTCTTCAAGTGTAAATGCTGCAATTGTTAGTGTTTTTAGATCTGCATGCGAGAGGTACAGCACTGAACTAAACAATAATTCTAGCAATCAAAATATTGACTACGGTGGGCCAGATGCAGTATATAAAGTCTCACCTGTTGCTCTTGCCAAGGCGGTGAAAAACAATGCTGAGATTGAAGGGATGAAGAATGCACACTTAAGGTGATTGTTTCTTTTTGAACAATAGTCAGCACTTGCAAGCTTTTGTTAGTAAAAAGGGTCAATTTTGCAGAAGACAGTATACTACATATTAGAGTAGGTAGTAGGTTACTCAACTCCGATTTGTTCCCCTTCTAGTTACTAATTCATGAGTCCCAATCGAGTCACTCTGCCTCTCTTCCATCACGTTTGAATTTTTCTTTCTTGTCCCCATTACCTCCGTCTATGCGGTTTCAGAATTGGATACAGAGATTAGAGAACTAGAAAGAATTTATTTGTATTTCATTGCTTGTCTTTCTAATTACAATCACAGCCTTTTATAATGTTGTACATCATCACTCTTTATGGGAACCAAGTGATTGTTTTATTTAAAAAGAAGAAGAAAGTAATTCTCTAAAAATGCGATGATTTATGCAGCTATCATATGTATGCATGTCTTTTTTGTTATTCTTAAAAGTTTGGGGCCTTTTTGCAAACGTCGCTCTCAATATTTGGTTGACACATGGATAATATGCATAGTTCTCGTTGAAGTTGAGCTTACCTAAACTTAACATTATGTTTATGGCTGAGTGAATTTTCTTTTTCTTTCCACATCGGTAGAGATGCTGCAGCTTTAGCAGAATTCTGGTGCTGGTTGGAGAAGGAAATTGAAAATAATGTTACACTAACTGAAGTTGATGTTGCGGATAAGCTACTTGAATTTCGTCAGAAGCAGGATTTTTTTATAGAAACTAGCTTTGACACCATAAGCGGTATGTTTCCTTGTTCATGTTGGCAATTCTGCCCTACCATCTATAAATTGCTTCATTTGAGGTATATTCTCTCAGGCTTGTTCCAAGTACTGGTATACCCAGAGGTCCCAGGACTCATAGCCATGCCCTAAAGTCCAGTCTGGACTTTATGAAGTCTGAGGTACTATTCTGTGAAGCTTAATCCAAGTTCCGCTGTACTGTACTAGAGGTCCAGGACCCAGAGCGATGTCTTAAAGTCCAAGCTGGACTTTATGAAGTCTATTAGGTGAAATTATTATGAGATATGGAGGAAATTGTTAGATAATGACTGTTTGGTCATTATGAAGTTTAAATGCTCAAAATTTGGTCTTTCAGGTTGTAATATGTATTATTTTAGTCTGATTTTGCTCCCACTTATAACTTTGGATATGTTATGTGCACTGGTTCTTCACATATTTCCTTCATAATTTTCGGGTGGATTTTTCTGTCAATTTTACTTTGGTAGCAATTAGCTGTAGAGAATAAATGAGTTTTGTGATTATCAGGATATGGTGCAAATGGAGCTATAATACATTATAGCCCAACTCTGGAAGATTGTAGCTTAGTAGAAAGCAAGAATTTATTTCTTTTAGATAGTGGTGGCCAGTATGTTGACGGCACCACTGACATAACACGGACCGTGCATTTTGGCGAACCTTCAAAATGGCAGCAAGAGTGCTTTACAAGAGTTTTGCAGGTATATTGTTTAAAGAATGAGGCTATGGTACTATGCATAGCGCATATCGGTCCATACTATGTATCAATATTTTTGTTTGCAAAGTCCAAATAGTCGATCTGAACTGTTCAACATGCTTTTCATATGTAAATGTTCTTGCATACTAAATTTTATATTATTTTTTTTTTACTATTTTTTGTTTGTTTGGCAAAATAAAAAATACTACTTTCTTAGATAGGTAAAAAAATATTTCATCTAAAGATTCTAGACCATTCAAAAATAGTGATTTTCTACCTATCTAAAAAAATTATAAAAAATGTAAATTTTGGTCCACAAGTACATTTTCATATGAAAATCATGTTGAACAGTTGATTGTTTGGACTTTGAAAACGGAGATATTGATCCGTAGTACGGACCAATCCATGCTATGCATAATGCCGTAGCCTCACTCTTGTTTAAAATTTAGAAATAACTAAATATTGACTGAATCACGGGACTATAATCAGATAGGCCATGAATAGTTATGGAAGTGAGAAAGGGGGAATATGTAGTGTCAAGTCTGCACCTAAAATGTGTTGTTCTCAATTTCTAGTTGTTATGAACTTATGATTGATTTGCTTATGTAGGGCCATATAGCTATCGATGAGGCAGTATTTCCCGAAAGAACACCTGGTTTTGTGCTTGATGTGCTGGCACGCTCTTCGCTTTGGAAAGTTGGCCTTGATTATAGACATGGTATGTTGTTCTCCATCATACCATTATCCTCTTTTATTTGTTAAAAATAAAGAAAAGAAAGCATCATTTATCAACAACATTTGTTCTTGAATTCCAAAAACACACAAGTGCGTGTCTACTTTGTTTAATTTATAATGTCCAGTATAAAGCTTTTTCTCAACTTTTCTGTTGTACATGTAGGTAAATGGTGTTCTCCCAATTTAGAAAAAAAAAAAAGAACCTCGAAAGAGAAAGAGTCCGTACAGGATAGTACATATACTAGAAAAGTATAATAATGTTTCATTTGCAAGTTAAATAGATGAATCACTCAAATGTACTGGACAACATGAAGCGACATGTGCCTTTCCATCAAGACTTAACATATAGAAAAGGCATCATAGTAAATTGATACTTTTAGAACAAAACGTAGTAAAACATTCATGGGTTTTCTACACATTTTAGAACTTCAGGGTGCCAACATTACACTAAAAGTTGAGGGTTCTTTCTCTTAACTTCCATCTTTTTAAATCACAGATGGGTATCTTACATTTGTATAAAGCATTTATGTTTTTTAATTTAAATGGTTCAGGTACTGGCCATGGTGTAGGAGCTGCATTAAATGTTCACGAGGGCCCACAGAGCATAAGTTTTAGGTTTGGAAATTTGACAGCATTGCAGAAAGGCATGGTTGTTAGCAATGAACCGGGATATTATGAAGACAACTCTTTTGGTATTCGTATTGAGGTTGTCTTTTTAATTTTTATTTTTTTCTGAAGTGCATGATTTATGTTAATCCGCAGGTTATACCCAATATATTACACGGTATTTCAGATAACTCCCAACATTTCCATATTGGCATTCTGAGTTCATTTGCAATTGACAGTAAAGTGTTAAACTAAGTTTAAGCAATAGTTGACTGAGTTGTCCCTATTGTTTTTGTATTCAGTTAGTCACATCAATTAAAGACTTAAAGTACTAGTCTATATAACATGTCAAGTGATCACTAAATTCGAACGGCATGATTTATAAAAAAAATTCTTGCTTGTAACTTGAAGGTTACACTTTAATGTATGATCACATCAAATATAGTGCAAATTATACTATCGATAGTTACTTCTAGCAATATTAGTTTTAATGAGGCAAACTTGCTCTTATTGTGATGTGTGAGGTGGCAACAGCTGGGATCTGTGGATTTTGTAATGATCAGCTATGATTATTTTTTGAGGGGAAAAAAGAGTTTTTCTACTTCCAATAGGAATTCATGCAAGCCAATAAAATTGGAAAAGCAATAAAATTTTACTTTTGCTCCTTTTTTTTTCCAGAATTTACTCCTTGTGAAGGAAGCCAATGTGCCAAATGCATATGGTGGAATTGAGTATCTGGGTTTTGAAAAACTAACCTTTGTGCCAATTCAGGTACTATATTGTTTCTCTATCTTGTCTTCCAAGAACGATTAGGATATCTGGAGTTTGGCTATGGTCAGGGGTGGAACTACAAAATTTTTATCCCGGGGGAGGGGGGGAGCTGAAACATAAAATGCAAAAATATTTAATATGTGGTAGGTGGGATTTGAACCCAAGTCTCCACAACCACAATATGGGATTCTAACCACTAGGCTACAAGCACACATTTGATATTTCATGAGGGGGGCTGAACTATATAAAAACTTGAAAAAAAAATTAAATTAAGTTTCAATATATATAATAAAAAAAAATTAAATAGGGGGTGCATTAAGATCCGCTCCTGGATGGTGCAATGCATTGCAAAGGACTCTTTTGGGTAATGGATCCATTTTTTACCTTTCCAACATTTAAAATGCTGATTTCAGACACTTGATGTGATCTTCATATCAAAATCTTTTTGGAAACCAAGTTTTACACTTTTTGGAGTTTCTTTTACTATTTTATTTGAAGGACAAATGACGATACTAACCAATGTACAATAAAGATTTTATAAAGCTACGGTTGGATGATACATGAATTTTTTCTAAATTGAATTATAGTTTATAATCAAATTGCTTTAGGTCGGTTACCAATCTCCATAATTGGAGATTACACAATTCAAATTGTTATGAATTCGACTCAAATCCAAAGAGACAGAATTCCTTTGATTCAAGAACGATTACTAATTACTAAGATTTTTTTTTGGTTAGTAACTACAAAGAAAACTAATAACTATTGATTGTCAAAAATATTGAAACTGAGAATCTATTTTTCATTAGGTCATGATATAATTATTAGCTAATTGTCATCCAAATATCCTATCTTGTACTTTCAAGTAGTAGTTAATCATGGCCATTCAATATCGTCATTTTTCCTTTAACCAATAAAATAGTAAAATAGTTCCAAAAATTGTAAAACATTATTTTGCTACAAGATTTTGATATGAAGGTCCCATAAAGGGCTTGGATCGGCCGTTTGGACATTATAAAGTCGAATATGGATCTGTTGCTCAACAGACCCTTTGCAACAGGTTGCACAGTAAAATCCGTAACCATAGGGCTGGTCTCGCCCAAGGGTTTCAACCTTTTGCTTTTATGCGAGTACGAAGGAAATGAGGTATTCTCTGTGGAAATTTAAAAATGGGAACAGCAGTCTAAAGCAGTTGACTAAGGGCAATATCATTTTTTATTGCTTTTTTTCCTTAGCTAATGTATTTTTTGTCTGTTTCGGCTAGACGAAGCTTGTTGAATTGTCTCTGTTATCACCTGGGGAGATCAAATGGCTGAATGACTATCATGCACAGGTTTGGGAAAAGGTTAGTAAATATATTTTAAATTAACCAGTTTATCATGTTATTTGTCTCCTGAGACTATGGTACTATGCATAGCGCAGATTAGTCCTTACTACGGATAGATATTGTTGTTTTCAGAGTCAAAATTGTCATATAAACCGTTCAACATGATGTCCTATGAAATTATACTTGCACGCAAAATTGTACATTTTTTTAGAAAACATTTACTATTTTTTTAGACAGGTAGAAAATCACTACTTTTGAATTTTCTCAAGTGATTTTCTAACCTTATATAAAAATAGTAAAAAAATTCTACAAAATGTAAAATTTGATTTGCAAGTACATTTTTATATGGAGATCATGTTAAATGGTTCGGATCTATTGTTTGGACTCTGAAAACACGATATGAATCCATAGTACGGATCGATGTGTGCTTTGCAAAGTACCATAGCCTCACTCTTTGTTTCCTTCACCCAATTGGATGTTTTGTGTAATCGGTTTTATATAGGTTTCGCCTTTGCTGCATGGTGAAGCCCTTGATTGGCTATGGAAGAACACCAGACCTATTTTAAGTTAGTGATTGGTCTCTCCAGTACATATTTGGAGGAAGTACGTTTCTTTTACCTTTATAATTACTTGAAAAAAAAAATATATATATTTTTTAAAATGAATAAGCTAATCAAGATTGAATGTAAACGAGCATAAAGTTCATCAATTATTAGCTGTTCTCGCATAAGGGCAGGTAAATTCATGATAATATTTATTTCCCTTTTAACATATCCTAGGTGTACTTACCTCTCTGTATGATAACATTCCAGGTAGTTCTAAATAGCTTAATATTTCTGTTATTAAAGGATTTAGATTACAACGGGCCAAATCTAGTATGGACCTGGGCCCGGGTATCAAAACGGATATTTCATGTTATTGAGCGAAGCACTTATTATTACAAAAAAAAAATGTACTCGTTGGTTACATCTCTTACATGTTATCAAATTTAGACATCAATCGTCACATAAAAGTTGTATTTCTAGAACACAAACAAGAAACTTTTGCATTAAAAATCATGTGGGTGATTTTAATCGAAGGTCAATTTAAATGGCAATTTGAGAGAACTTCTCATCAAAGAGAAAGGCGTAGGTCCGATACTCATTGGACCTAGTTTGGTTCCGATGGGCAGATATACCGTCTAATTTGCTTCAAGATTTGTGTGCACGAATATTAAAGCAAATGCGAAAGTTCTAAGATGAATCTTAAAGCCAATCCGATAGAAAGTGAATCCGTTGGAACCAAAGTAATTGGACCTACTCTGTTTCCCTCATCAAACCACCGATTTTTTTTAAATGCTGAACGCCACAACCCACAAGAGAACTATTCAACTATTCAAGAGACCCCTGGCGACTGGAATCCAACGCGGTACCGGACCATGTAGAATGAGGTCTGAGTCGTGTGTTTTATTTTGGCACGAATCTCAAAGCTGACCCTCAATACTCCAAAGAATTGAATTTAGCTCGGCTGCAGATGATACTCTGGCAAGTGTTGAGACTTGAGATCCTATGCACGTGTGCTGCACAAAATTGACTTCAACTCTTTCAAGATTCGTACGTTGAGATTCACACCAAATTACCTCCAAAAATCTACACCGTTTGTCCGTAGTGCGATTCGTGTACTGCAAAACTGATAATCGCCCCGACCTCTAGCAACTTTCCATATTGACAATATACCGCATCGGAGTGCTATTCCGTGCAATTTTTTTGTCCAGATTCACTATGAGAAAAGAATACAGAAAATATTAGAATAGCATAAAAGGGAAAAGAGGAGGAGACATATTATTTCCAATTCTATTTCAATTTTCATTGTCGAACTCGAACACACTAAATATTATTTTTAATAACATCCTTTAATCATTCTTCCAATTATTATTTGTCTAATGCTATCCGGTGTATCAAACAAGCTCCAAGTAAATAGAAATAAAGTTTTCTCTAAAATGAAATTTTGCTATTAAAGTTTGAAGCATGTTGAGTTTTTGCTAAATTTTGCAATTAAAATGAGTGAGTGTTTGACCATCGGATGTTTATGTTCTCTCTCTATTTTTTTTGTTTTTTTAAGTTACAGCTCAAGTTGATGCTTCATACCGTTGCTTCTTACATATGGAGATTTTATCCACAGTTTGATTCCGCATGCCATTCCGCGCCATGTCAGTGTGTCACTGCAAGTTGCTCTTATTTCTTTATTATTTTATATGCTTTCTATTTTGTAATTCTCTGTTGGTTGGATATGTATGCACCAAGTTGCTCTATTAAAAAAAAAAAGGCATACTACAGTCTACAGTCATATGTAGTCAAGCGGGCAGCAGCCCCATAAATATATAATCTATGCTTGGATTTGTGTCTGGTTGATAATAATGGGTTAGCCAATCATGTTTTATTTAAATGAAAATATGCACCAGTGCTAACAAGATAGCACCATTACCTTATTCTTTCCAACATGGAGCCCTCTCATCGGATCCCACCAATTTGTTACTTTCCATTAGGACAAAAGTATTTTACAAAAATAAAAGTTAAACGATAGTGTCAAACAGCTAATTTCCAGATGTTGCTCTTTTCCTTTAATTATTGATGTTAATCCTAATTTTTACAATTTTCATTTGAGTGAGGCTACGGTACAATGCATAGTGTATATTGGTTCTTAATTATATGAATCGATATCTCTAATTTCTATAGAAGTATACAAGGTTAATCATTCTATATGAAATACATTAAATTTTTTTCTAAATGTAATATAATGCAATAATTTTTTTTAAAATACCATAACCCCAAAAATAATAAACTAAAACGCCACGTTTTCTAAAAAATTCGAATTTTGACACGGCAACATTCCCTAGGTGTGGCCACCTTTTTGCGGGCCGCATCTAGGGGATGCAGCCACCCTTTTTTTTGTTCAGATTGAACTGTCGCACGAGAAGGGAAAAAGAAAAAAAGAAAAATGTGGCCGCTTTCCCTAGATACGGCCATGCTATTTTTTGAAATTCCACAGAATCGTGGTCTTTTGGTTTATCATTTTTTGAGGTATGGTATTTTTAAAAAAAATTGGGCAATAAAATGAAGAAAATTTTAAATAGGGGCATAATTGGTATAAGAAGACGAAAAATTCTCTCAGCACTCATTATTGTAAACTATGCTCTCAAAATAGCACTGCCCATTTAAAAAGAATATTATAGAGCTCTGTACTCTAGTATCCTTAAAAATTCCCGCAACAACATTAGAGGAATGATGTACTATGGTCTTCTCTTTTTCAGTCTCCATACTCGTCCTTATATCAACTTTCATATGTATAAATACTTGAAAGATAATATATTAATACTTGAAAAATAAGATATTAATACTTTGATACGTAATTTGTTATGATCATCTATTTTCCATTCTTCCAATTGTCTCTGCATCAACCCCCATCTAATGAAGTGGAGGGGACCCTGTATCCCTGCATCAAGCTTCCCCAATGGTCACTGCATCAACTTTCATCTCACAAAAATAGTTGACCTCATAAGCACAAATACTTCAGTGCATAGGTATAAATATTTGCAATACTTGATATTAATATTTTTAGACGTCATCTAGTGTCATATGTAAAAAATATTTGCAAGTATAGGTATAAATACTTGCACAATGAGGTGTAAATACTTATATGACGACAAATTTGAAAGTATGTCACCATGAATCTCATTTGAAAGAAAAAATTATGCGTAGAAGATGTTTGAGATTTTAAATTCGCAAAATTTCAAATCGTCAAAAATATGAATGAGATTGAACAGAGAAAAAAATATCACATCTAAAAACGTGTATGGTCCCCCCTATGTAGTTTGAGTGGTTCTCCACGGGTATTTATGGTGCGGGTATATTTGAGAGATTGGTTGGAGAAATAATTATTTATGTAAACAAATTTCACCTCCTAAGTATAAATACTTTTGTGCATAGATATTAATACTTTAGAAAAAAAATTAGTACCGAAGTATTTGTGATCCTCTAGATATTTATAGTAGTTACGGTACAAGACTTTTGTAGATACTTGGATGTGGGTACTGTTATCAACTTCCTTTAATAAAATAGTATATTTATTTTAAATGTAAAATTTAGTCTATAAATACATTTTCGTTCGAAAATTGCATTGAACGGCATTGGACTATGAAAATGAATAGCATTACAAACCAATATGTACTATGCAAAGTAACATAGCCTCAATATTTTCATGTTTTTTCTAATTATTATTTACCAAAAAATAGTAGTTTGGAAAGATAGTTATGGTTACATAGGGGCTGTTTGTCAATACATAAGATATTAAATATTAATCCGTACTAAGGAGGGACTATTTGGTAAGCTAAAAGGAGCGGGGGATTAAAATAGCTAAAAGAAGCTAAACGAAAGGGGAGGTGTTTTAAAGAAAGGGCAGGGGGTTAAGATACGTGCAAAAGGGAATTAAAGGAGATTGTCTTAATCCGCGCTAAGAAATTAATATTCAGTATAATTAAGCTACTAAAGAAGTTAAAGGAGACTCCTTTAATTTTAAAGAAGCTTAAGAGACTTTGTCGAACAACACCACAGTGTACTTTTGCAGTGCATTCATAATTTATATCAAATACAGTATTTTAGACATATTAAGAAAAGAGTACCAAATTGTAGACTTATTTATATAAAATAAAAATTATCTTATCAGAACAAATGCTACACAAATATTTTATTTGTAGATTTATTAGAAGAGGATGGATTTCTATATTATTTTACCATGTACTGGTAACACTACAAAGTACAAAACGACAGATCTAACAGCACATCCCATATGCCATTTAAAGAACATCTCGATTTATGTGAAAGTGTGGAGAAACATATCATTTTTGCAAAGGTTTTTATAGGTCAGAAGGCAAATATAGCATTACTAATGTGCGTCGATGTCCTTTTATTCGTCTTATAAGAATCACTTATCCACTAAGCATGTGAGTTGATTTTTGAGAAAAGGTAACGTTTTTTGTGCTACAGTTTCTCGAAAATTTTCATGTATAAAAATATTTTATTTTTAGCTTAGTTCTGACGCGCTTTCAACTGCCATAATTGTCATAATTTCAAGTATAAGATGTATGCTTACAGGATAATATGTGTATGTTTATAGGATAATATATGTATGTTCATAGAATACTATGTGTATGTTCATAGAATACTATGTGTATGTTCATAGAAGGTGGTCCCCAACAGCTGTCACGGGTTTTCAACAGCTGTCACGCATTTTTAACAGCTTTCACGTGTTTTTAACAGTTGTCACATATTTTTAACAACTTTTACACGTTTTTATGTTGACAGGATTTGTTGAATTAGTTTACAGGATTTAGTATTGATGTTTACATAATTAGTTGAAAATATCGGAGAATTTTTGAGGGACTAGAGTTGGAGGACTATTAGTTACTTTCTTGATTTTTAGCATATATAGTGGCTCATGGATAAGTATGAACGGTACAAAAAAAAATGAAGGTGAACAATTATGCTAAATTTTAATATGAGAAAAATGATTTCATTAAAAATATAAAATTAATAACTATGAGAATCTAAGTAAAACAAGTCTTGTAGGGTGAGGCTACGTAGCATAAATAGGTCTTCCTATGGATGGATAATTTTTTAAATAATCTAAATAGTCAGTTGAACTGCTTAACATGATTTCTTTAAAATATATATATTTTTTTAGACTAAACTTTATCTTATTTACCTTTTTTTACAAACTTTTTTAGATAGGTAAAAAATCACTACTTTCAAATGATTTATAATCTTTAATTAAATCAAGTGATTTTTCGCCTATTTAAAAAAAGTAAAATGTATTCTAAAAATATATAAATATAGTTTCTTATTATATTTTTATATGGAGATAATCGTGAACGATTCTGATTAACCATTTAAATTTAAAAAATGATAATACTAATCTATAGTATGAAACCTATCCCCACTCATTCTTGTAACTTAAGTCTGTCCATTAAAATAAGTTTAGAGTCTCAATCCTCTGCAGTATCAAATTTGAATTTAGATCCGATGAACGGTTCAGAATTCAGATTAATAAGGTCTAAATTTTTTTTTTATTTTAATATTTGTGCCAAGATAGATAAGATCGAATTTGAGTTACTTTAGATGATATGAAGTTGATAAGTACAAAAGAGGTGCGTGAAAGGCAAAGCGACCTATCACCTACGTAGCTGCTCTTTTTGTTTAATTATGATTGTTCCAAATCAATTATATAAGTAAACTAATTAGTTTAGAGAAAGAAAGAAAACCACATATTTAATTATAGACAACGAAGCATACCGTCACAACGGTTAGTGCATGACCACGTGTTGCCAGATCAGCTTGACGTAACAGGAGCATATGCATGCAATGGAACAAGAAGAATTTTGCTTATAATTAGTGCAACCTTACACGATAATATTGAACTTTTTAAATGGGATCGTTGGATAGCATTATTTTCTATTGGCGCAACCATCATTGCATGTAATAAAGTACCACGGCATTACAAAGTATAATTTTGTGCGTGTTTATTTTAAGAGAAAAAATAAACTTAATTACTTCTCATCGAACATTCATCCACTTCCCCACTTTTTGAGCACGCTTTGATCGTTTTTCTTATTCTTCGATATATAGCTTGAACTCATTATTTTTTTAAGTAATAATTATATTTTGAACATTTTTATTTACACAATATGATTCAAGGATAGAAAATTAATATTGACAACGTTATTTTGATTTCATACAACACACACGTACAATAAAATTAAAGTGAAAAAATATAACATTCATGCTGCATGAGGTAAAAATAGCGTTCTTTAATTAACCATGATCCAATGGTTGGTCGCTTGAGTTTAATTAGGAGTTCGTATCTCAGAGGTAACAAGATACATCTGGATAGTCCGATCAGAATTCAGACCAATCCATTCCGAAATAAAATGCACATATATAACTTCTTTAATATTTGATTCGGATTATGATAAGAGGACCCACATCTAAACATCAATATTAAGTTACCTTGGTGATATGAATTCTGAGTTTAGAGATTCTAACATAGTTTTATCGAGTATGGCTAATATAACACCAGTGTCATTTCAATCTACATAACACCAATTTCAAAACCTATCAAATCGAGTTCAAATGATGAATCCAAACCGTTCAAACCACTATACTTCATTAGATGTACGTTTACATGCAAAATTTATAAGATTTTGAGTTTATTTGGTATCAAGTCATAAAGTAAATTAGTTTGAACGGTTTGGATTCATCATTTGAACCCGATTTAATAAATTTTAAAGTTAGTGTTATATAGACTGAAATGACACTAATGTTATATTAGTTATACTCAGTTTTATCATTTTATTTATGATTTTTTTTTCTTTTGACAAAGATGTACCTTGCAATTTTTCTGGAAGAGATAGAAAGAGAGTGATATATGAAATGAAACAGAGGGCTGTCAGTGGTGCATGCCAGCTCATTGTAGCAGTTTCCCCAAGGTATTCATTTTTCATGTGGGGGATTTGATGGCGACGGAGGTTCAACCAGATTAATAATAAAAAAAAAATTAACAATGTAGTTGGCGTCATAATTAAGCATTATTTTTTTTTATGACCCTTTGAAAATCTGATCTTTTTCATCAGTAGCACAAAAAAAAAGTTTCAACATATTTTGGTTTTTACTGGGACCGCTGAATTTTTCGTATAAATCGAAATTTGCTGAAATAGAGGGTCTTGATGGAAAAAAAATTAGTGATATAGATTAAAAAAATTGTCTTGAAAACAGATCCAATCTACCTTCTTTCAACTTATACCCTTCATAAAAAAAAAAAAAAATAGTTTTGTTTAAACTAAGAGGGTATGGTGGTGTGGTATACTGGTATTTCATAATCCGGTAGCAACTAGCAAGAATCCACTGTTTCATAATTCGAATCTCTACTGTGAGCGTATCTGCGCAAGGATTTTGCTTTATTCTTTTTATTTTTTTATTAATTATTTGTGGTCATAAGAATTATTTATTGGTGGGGCAGGTATCAGACTTTTGTCGACTACTGCTTGAAAAAAGATTCACAAAGAAAACGTGAAAATAGAAAGAAAAAAAAAAAATGAAACCAAGTGTTTATGCTTTTCTTTCCTCACTTGTAGGAATGCGTATCCTCTGCATTAACTCAAAAGGGAATCTTTTGAGTTAATGAATTTGAACCGTTTGATTTTGAATAGAGGTAATCCGACTACTGCCTATAATATAGAGGGCTTTAATATTAGTGCAGATCTAGTCTGCACGAATCTTGAAACAAATTGAATGGTTAAGATTCATTAACTCAAAAGATTCCCTTTTGAGTTAATGCAGAGGATATGAATTCCACTTGTGGGGCTGTTTTGTACGTCCTTTTCGTACCTTTTTTTAAACCTTTTTTTAGCTCAATCTTCTCCATTTATGATCACAAACTAATGTCTATTTTGCTTATCACGCATGCTGATTGTTCCATTGGAATCAGCAAAGTTTGGAAAATTTTGCGTTTAGGAAAAAAAAATAAAAAATATTATTTGAGAATCAAAATAGAAAATTCAGACACAAGAAAAATGGAACTTGGGAAGTTTTGTCTCAAAAGGTGGCCAGATTTTTTCAATGTGTGCTCAGTCTTAAATTTATATTTGTAATCGAATTAGGTTGTATTTTAAAAATTCGACTTGCTTTGATTATTTTGGAAAAATTCCAATTTAATGTTCAAATGCTAATGTCATTTAAATTTTTCTAAAAAAAGATTGATTTATATATTTGTGTTAACAGAACATAGAGTACAGTAATCAATTTATATATACTTGATGGATTTAGGATGTAAGTTTGAAAGTCATGCTGATTGTACTAAGTACATTTTTCGAACAACTTTACTGTTTAAATTATTTATAAAATGCTTGCATGTTAAAATTTGGTTATTTTGGATTAAAAAATTAAATGGCATGTTGTAATGTTAGGGTTTTAAGAGAAATATACATTTTTTTTTGTCATTTTTACAGATTATCACGTCAGATTATGTAACTTTTTTTTATTGAGTCCTGACTTATTGAGAACACTTATTTTGGTTGGGGGAATAAAATCATCAGCGTCTCCAGTTTTAATAGATAAAGGAGAGGATCTGAGCACGTAATTAACTTTCCAGTTGTAGGGACCCATTGATCTTTTTTCTTTTTGACAAATGGGACCCATTGATCTTGTGTCGTACAGCCCACTTCCTGCGCGCTTATCTTTATCCGATCATGATATTCCAACCCCCGGTAAGTTTAACTTCACACCAAAGCTAAAATTACCGCACTATATTATATACTTGTAATTTTTAATCCTCAAATCTAATTTTCCTTGCCAACTGCAGTTGTAGTTTATTTTTTTTTGTATTCTTTTTAAATCCAGCGTACCGCTGCGTCTACGGTATTTATATCGGGTTATCGGGTTTGGATTGCGTTTCTTTTAATTAATTACATAATAATCCGATTCGGAATTTGGTAGGTTAATTAGATTTCCTTCTTTTAATATTGGTATTAGAAAAAACTTCAATGAAAAGTTCTTCTTTTATTTGTATATCTTGCTCGTGAGCACTGACTAGGGATGCAGCGGCAGAACCAAAGTAGGGGCCAGCTCCAACCTGGCCGCCCTTTGATCCAGAAAATATACAAAGTCCCCTTCAATAATTTAGTGTGTTCAAAGTGGATGTTCATAAAGATGATGTAGAAAATATATAGAGCTCTCTTTAATAATTAGTTAGATTCACAAAAACGACAGTTAAGGCCCCCCTATTCTGAGAAACTAGTATAGGCCCCCTATCAATTATTCCTGGTTCCGCCATTGCAGGGATGTAATAACAATTATACTTGGACATCAAATATGAGTGTATGACACTAAGTCATATATCAAAAAAATTATTTCCCTGAGATATTGCGAAATCAAGAAAAAAAAAAAAAACTTATATTGGGGCCACATATTGGTTATGGGGACTTCAAGTCTGGAGCTGCAGATTGGCTATGTAGCTTGGGTATTTATAGAATTCCATTAAAACAGGGGTGTTTTTTTTATGCTATTAATAAATTTTTTTGAAACACACAGAGTGACTTAATACGTTTTATATAACTTTTTAAAGAAAATTACATGACATATTCAAATATTAAAAAATGAAAAAAAAAATAGTTAGGGAGCTTGTGATATTAATTTCAAATTTATTAATGTAGCATATCTATATCTGATACGTTACATACGTATCATATCTATATTTTACATAATACCAAAACTCATTGCCCTCGGTAAAAATTAAATACATAAATGATGTATAGTGCGCCATGTCTTACCGTATCTAGATATAGATTTACACACTGATCGATCAAGTCAGCAACAATTAATTGTATAGTCAAGAACATTTGGATCCAACGTGTCACGTACTAATACACATTATTATTTTATTATTATTATTATTATTACTGCTCCACTCCAAGTTGAAACGTGGCAACATTCATCAGAGACAAAAATAAAATATAAAAAAGGAGAGAGAGAGCATAGAATACGTTTGGTCAAATAAAATATTATACAAAATATAGGGAGAGAGAGATTATCTTTGATTTTCGTTACAAAATCGGTATAATTTCGTTCTATTCAGTAAAAATTCTGCCGGTCTAAAGTTTTATTTTTCAAATAAGTCTGTATTAGATCTCTGTGGCAACTAAAATAGAGAATTTGAAAAGAATTTTTTAAAGATCCAAAGTTTGTCCGAATCACATAGAATCCAAAGCAACCGGACATTTTTTTTTTGAACTAATAACATTAATGTGGAGAGGGGAGAGAGATTATGAGAGATAACAGATTCTCTTGGAGAGTGCTCCACAATTAGAAAATAAAATTGTATTAATGAAGAAGGAAAGGAACGAAAACGTCAGCCATTTCAACTCTTTTATACTCTGATTTAGAGATGAAATAGTGGTTGAATTTTGTTTTAAACTTGTGCAGGTTCAATTTCGTTTCCCTTCTCATTCTTTTGTTTACCTCCGAATTTAACAATTCTGAAACAACAAACAAGAGAACGACCACGAATAAATACGGTGACTTGCAATTGCACCTCCGCTCTCTTCCCTCCCTCGGCGTACCTAAAATAACGACGGATTCAGATTCTCAGATCGATGTGTTTTTTTTTAATGTATTATTTTATACGAATTAAAAAAAAGAGACAGAGAGAGTGATCAAGCAAACTACGCTTAAATTCACCTGGAAGGTGAGAATGATCATCCCACACGTCGTTTTAACTCTTCTCACCCGTAGTTTTGTTTGATAAGACTTCGCTCCTCTTACTCTGTAAATGAGAAGGTATCAATTTGTCCGTCTCTCTCTTCAGATCCCCTGTAAAATCCTCTTAAGATTCACTAAAAAGCGGGTTAACCAGCTTCTATTAATTATTCAGGAGGCTTTGGTGTGGGACCCATTTGCAGTGACCTTAACAAGACTAGTTGCTGAGTTTGTGGACAGAGAGAATTCTGGCTGATCTTTTGGTCTAGGGACGAAACACGAAAGTGGTAGGTAATATGCTCGTAAGGTTTTTCTCTGGCGAGTACTGTATGGTTTTCTGTGTTTCTACTTGCAAGAAGACGAGCATGGTAATTTGATATGAATATTAATTTTTATATTTGGTCACTTTAACATTGTAAATCTTGGTATATAAGTTTTCGAATCAATATCCAATGGACTGACAACCTATTTGGGAATTTGGGAACGTATAGCCACACAGAGTGCTACACACGAAATGATCCAAATAATCGGGCTATGCAAACATCATCAACTCAAAAGAGCATCTTTTGAGTCAATACATATGAGCCGTCCAATTGTAAACGGAGTCCATCCGGACCCCACCTAAAACATAGGGGTCTTTACTGTTAGTGCGGATTTAATTCACACGAATCTTAAAGTTGATCGGATGGTCCATATGCATTAACTCATAAGATTCCTTTTTGAGTTAATGCAGAGAATACGAATTCATCCAAAGTTCCAAACATACCGCGGGCATGAGCCTCTCCATTTCCTCCGTGCATTAATTTTGGTTGCACCGAGATCACACGAATCGTTTGCTCCGCGTTATGATAGCTGGTTAACAGCAACCAAGTCATGACACATTAATTATCTACGATGGTTATATGCTGTCTCAATTTGAATTCTCATTAAATTAATATAACAAGAGCGATCATTTTTATTATATCATACATTGACATGATTAAATGAAATTAATTATTGAGATTGTCCATTTAAAATCTATCATCCAATTTAAATACTAAGCAGCAAGAAATATTTGTTGGAGGCACATCGAACAAAAAAGAGTCAAGTGACCCCATTAAAAAATAGTATTAATATCTAATTTTTCTAATTTTGGATTAAAGTTTTATTAAGAATTATTAAATAATCTCCATACTTAGCGTAATAATTCCACTACGAACTTCCATAACGACAAAATATAAATTGAATGTGAGTAATTTCTTTTTGTTATTACAATAAACGACCCAAAGTATGTTATTACAAAAGTAATTCAAATTTACTTTTTCTAGATTGTTTCGTGTTATTTTGTTAAGGATGAGAGAAGATAGAACAATCTACACCATAACATATTACATGTGCAATCAATCATAATTGATTATTTGGAGATTTGTTAGATAGTTTAGATTGACAATTTGAATTTTAAAAGCGAAGATATAGATACGAAATATAAAACATGGCCTTACTTCATGAAGCACAATAACCCAATTCATTTTAGGATGTATTTTTAATCTTTTAATAAAGTGAAGTCAAAACATCACCAATTTCATATGGAAACCCGAATTACAAAAAAAACACATACTAAACAAGGCATAATTAACTATACTTACTTATTTCATAACTGTAAAATACGTCATCTAATTTAAATAGTAAGCAACGAGTATTATATACTAACCAGTAAAGTGAATTTTTTTAGAGAAAAGGTAACGTCCCCTAAGTCAAATCCTCCGAAAATCTCTGTGTATAAAAGCCTTCTCTTTTTAGCTTAGTTCTGATGCGCTTTCAATTGTCACAACTGCCATAATTTTAAGTACAATATGTATGTTTATAGGATAATATGTGTATGCTTACAGGATAATATGTGTATGTTCACATGATACTATGTGTATTTCACAGAAGGTGGTTCCCAACAGCTATCACGTATTTTTATGTTGACAAAATTTGTTGAATTAGTTTACAGGATTTAGTATTGATGTTTACAGAATTAGTTGAAAATATCCGATAATTTTTTAGGGACTAAAGTTGGAAGACTGTTAACTGCTTCTTCTTTTTTTAATCTTTTAAAATGTCATCAAAATTCACGAACCAAATATAATCGTGGTTGGATATTTAGATACGAACAATTAACATCATAGATGGAGGCACATTTAACAAAAATGAGTCCTCCATTCCATCAAAGAAAAATAATATCAATGTCTACTTTTTGTAATTTGAGGTAAAAATTTATTAAAAGGTACTGCATGAGATCTATATTTTATGATGATAATTCTATTACTGAATCCTATAACTGACATATAATACCTTGAATGTTTTTAATGTAAAGTAATTTTCTTTGTTATTACTATATGACTCACTTATTGTTTAATTTTATTTCTGTTTTGTCTTCATCTAATTATAACAGTTTGCTTTTTATAAATTGTTTTATGTTATTTATTTAATTATGTGATAGAACAATTCACGCCGTAACATATCACGTAGACAATCAATCGCTGGGAGAAACTTATGATGTACAATTCAAGTAAATATTAACTTTCTAAAATTATGTATTATGTGATATCTTGTAGAAAATCTATTTTGTAGATTTAATTTTATGAAAAATGACAGTCATGGTAATTTGCCAGTGATATTAATTGTTAGTGGTGACCAAAATAATTTTGCGTGACCTCATTTTTTGCTGATATTTTTTCCTTTGTAGCACTATATGGATTTTATTTTACAAACAAAATCTACATTGTAGATTTAATTTTATGAAAAGAATGAAAATCATGGTAAATTACTAGTAATATTAATTGTTTACAATGATAAAAAAAAAATTGACCTACTCATATATTGAGTTCAGATTCAGTATTGTATAATGGGCCCTGCATTGTTCGTATTAATCTGGAACAAATCTTAAAGTGGATCTCCTATTTATATAGGAACAAAAATTATTTTTAACTCCAGATTTTTTTTTTTTTTTTGCAGAATTATTTCTTCTCAGGCAATAAATGCTATACCAAGTGTTCCGAATACGCGTCGGAACAAAAATTCTCTCGAATAAATAAATTAATTAATCTCCATAAAATAACGAGTTTGGACACGTAGGAAACCATTACACTCCAACAAAATCGATTCCGCCACCCGGATCCAACCCAACTGTGACTCCTCTCTCTATCTCACACCCTTCTCTCTTCCCTTTCTCCGACCTTCTACAAAAGGATCTCCTCTCTCCTTCCTTTCTGGTATAAGGTTTTATTTCATCTTTATTACTACCAAATCAATCCCACAAACCCTAGCGAGGAGAAGATATAAAAGGATAGCTGGAGGCGATTGATACGCACAGTGAGAGCGAGCACAGAGAGGAAAGAAACGGAGTAGTGCTGTATGTCCAGTGGTGGAACTAGGGAGGGGTACTTTGGAGGTGTTAACGGAGAGTTCGATAACCCACTACAATGGCCACAACTGAGGAAAAGACGACGTCTTGCTGTGCCCCCGCAGCCACTGCGATTGCAACTGTCTCCGCCGCTCCCTCCGCCGGAGTCGGGGGATCTAAGGCGGCGGTCGTGGAGGAATGGACCGTAGATGAGAAACCGATGGTCACTGCCAATGCTAAGGCATCCTCTAAAGGTGTGTTCTCTGTCTCATCTTTTGATCTTTTGATCTTTGAATGTTTGATCGATTGTTTTTTGCGACGGAGGAAAAGGTACTAGAGCGGAAATTTAGGGATCCTCTCTTGTGCTTCATCTGGGGCTGGTACACGTCTGCTAAACTCGTTTTTTAGCTCCTGGGACCCTTGTACAGTGACTTCTTATCCATAGTGAAAGAACTTCATTGGGTTACTGATGGGAGTTCTTTATCTAGTTCTTGTTTATTTTCACTTCTATTTTTGTGACACTTATGTTGCTTTCATTAGATTTATTTGTATTGCTCATGCACTAGAGCTGGCAATTGGAGTTTAAATAAAATAAAATATTGTGTTCATGTGTAAATTTGGAAATAGTGCTCTAAAACCTCCTCTGTGGTCATTCGCTTCACCAATAATTTCGTTCAAGTTTGATTCTTGTCATTCATGCTTAAATTAATTATCTTGGTCATTATTGCTAAATTGGTATCTTTGGTTGGAGTAATGGTACTTCTAGTTGGGATATTGTAGTCCTTGGCGGTGAACCTATATAATCTATTTTTTTTACTGATTTTTTTTTTAATATAATATGGTTATAACTTTTTAAACTGTAGGAATTCCAATAATGACTCGGGCCCAGACAAGTCACCCATTAGACCCATTATCCGCTGCTGAAATAGCTGTGGCAGTGACAACTGTGAGGGCAGCTGGTGCAACTCCTGAGGTACTAATTAAAACTACATGAATCTAGTGCTAGTACAAGATTCAACTCGTGTCGGTATCTCACACCATGTACAAATTAAACTTCGTAGCACAAGTCCCAACTTAACCCGTATTTAATCGGAATTGCCAGATAATGAACAATTAAAAATATTCCCAAATAAGAAAGTTCTATGGCGGATGTGTGCGCATTATTCAACAGTGGCCTAGGAAAACATTTTTCAAATACAGATATAGGCCAGAAAGAATGAATGACTTTATTGTATAATTCATTGATTATTCAAAATTTACAAATATTGACAAAATTTTATACATGTTAGGTGCGAGACAGCATGAGATTTGTTGAGGTGGTTCTTCTAGAACCAGAAAAGAACGTGGTTGCGTTGGCCGATGCGTACTTCTTCCCTCCTTTCCAGCCATCACTAATCCCGAGGACTAAAGGTGGCCCCGTCATTCCTGGCAAACTGCCTCCTAGACGTGCCCGTCTTGTCGTGTATAACAAAAAATCGAACGAGACGAGCATCTGGGTCGTCCAGCTATCAGAAGTGCATGCAGCCACCCGTGGGGGCCACCATAGAGGGAAGGTTGTTGCAACCGAAGTCATTCCTGATGTACAACCTCCTATGGTACGTATCAACTAACATGACTTGAGAAAGATGCCCACCAGTTTGTTCAGATGTTATCACACCAACTCTCATTATAACTGCTGTCTAGGCCCCATTTATCAATTAATTTTCTTGAAGTAGTTTATGTGCTCTGTGAGCCTTAGAAGTTTGCTAAGACCTGTGGTCATATTGATAAAGAGTATTAAATGCTAAATCCAACGTATTTCCAAGAAAAGCCTTCTGACCAGCTAGTTGGCTGACTTAAAACAGAACTCGTGCAATATACTTTTTTCACCTTTAAGAGAAGTAATAGAGAAACTCATATGATAAATAGTCTATGATTAATTGTGAACTGTAGGATGCAGTGGAATATGCTGATTGTGAAGCAGTTGTGAAGAGTTTCCCTCCTTTCATAGAAGCAATGAAAAAGAGAGGGATAGAAGACATGGAACTTGTGATGGTTGATGCTTGGTAAGATTGCAATTTTCTTTGTAATATATAATCTTAATTTGTGTAGATATATTTTTTTCATTCTGAACATACTAGATGAAGTTTCTGCATCGATCAATATTGTTTATAATAAAGTCTAAAAAGTCAGGTTTCAAGAACTTGGAAACGGATTACAGTTGGTTAGCACAGTAATAAAACCAAATTCTGTACCAGACTAAATTAAAAAATGACTTGATATCTACCTGATTCTCAAGTCGAGAAGCTGTACAAAACATAGAAAAGTTCCCATTAAAATTGAATTAGGTACTACTGATATTGTATTGAATGCTGAATTCATTATGGAAATTCTTTTAAGGGTCTTTTTGTTTATTTTCAAGGGACATCCACTTGTAGAAGATAGCTAACTGCACATCATCCAACACCTTAATTTTAGTTTAGTGTTTTTGAAAAGGGTCATTTTATTTTTTTGATTCATTTCGGCCTGGATTCAATGAGCATGTTCTCCCTACTGCGCCCCCCCCCCCAAAAAAAAAAATAATAATAATAACAATAACAAATAAAATTAAAAAATCCATATATACCAAGTTGATAAAAGCTAGAGGGAGATGCTTATATTGACATCTGATCTCAAATTAGGTGTGCGGGCTACCACAGTGAAGTGGATGCACCCAGCCGTAGACTTGCAAAGCCTCTGATCTTTTGTAGGACGGAGAGTGATAGCCCGATGGAGAATGGCTACGCCCGGCCTGTCGAAGGGCTCCACATATTGGTTGACATCCAAAACAATGTGATCATCGAGTTTGAGGACAGGAAGTTGGTACCACTCCCCACGGCCGACCCACTGAGGAATTATACTCCTGGGGAGACGCGTGGAGGCGTGGACCGGAGTGATCTCAAGCCTCTGCAGATTCTCCAACCTGAGGGGCCCAGTTTCCGTGTCAATGGTCATTTCGTGGAGTGGCAGAAGGTATGTCTAAACTTGCTTGTGTAGTCTGGGGTGGAAACATAAAATGCAAAAATGTTTAATATGTGGTAGGTGGGATTTGAACCCAACTCTCCACAACCACAATATGGGATGCTAACCACTAGGCTACAAGCACACATTTCATATTTCATGAGGGGGGCTAAACTATATAAAAACTTAAGATTTTTTTTTTCAATTATATTTCAATATACATAATTAAAAAAATTTAAATCATAAGGGTGGCTAAGCACCTTTGGGTTGCATTAAGATCCGCCTGTGTCTAGTGCTTACAACCTTTGCAATAGTGTCATCAAAACATCCTATGATTTCCAATGTCCCTGTTAATCATCTAAGACATAAAGTAACTCAAATGTTGAGTTTAGATCTGGACCGTCCTATCAGAATCTGGGCCAATCTGGGCCGAGGTGGAATGCACCAGTCCCTTTAATATTTGCCAGCAGGTTTCATTGTCCTGTTTGTGAGAAGGGATGGTACTTTGGTTATATCCTATTGTTGCCACCTATCAAATTAGTCTGTGTGCATATTTAAAATTGGAGTCTTTTAAATATCTTTGGATGTCTTCAGTAATTCCCAAACTGCCTTGTTTTCTTTCTCAGTAAACTGTATAAAGGCAAGTAATGAAAAAGAACAATCCAATGTCATATATGGTTTTCTGTGTTTTTAAGGGGTATATATGATTTTCTCATTTTGCGAACTTACCTTGACTTTATGCTTGTGATTGGGTTCCATTTCTAGCCTACCCCAACTTGTTTGGGACTAAAGGCTTCGTTGTTGTTGTTGTTTTAGGTTGTAGAAAAAACAGCCTCCCTTCTTTTTATGCAGAGTTTGATATGTAATATATATATATATATATTTTTTTTTTTCAATTATGAGCAGTGGAACTTCCGCATTGGATTCACCCCTAGAGAGGGTTTGGTGATATACTCTGTTGCCTATATTGACGAAAGCCGTGGGCGTAGACCCGTGGCCCACAGGTTGAGCTTTGTTGAGATGGTGGTCCCGTATGGAGATCCAAATGAACCCCACTATCGTAAGAATGCTTTTGATGCCGGGGAGGATGGTCTTGGGAAGAATGCACACTCCCTCAAGAGGGTAAATGCTAAATTATTCTTTGTTTATTGATATTCTGTTATAATTAATTTTTGGGTCAATATTTTGTCATTATTGCAGTCAACATGCGTTTATTGTGAAGGTGAACCTTTTCTTTATGCTCTAAGCATGCGTTGATTCGTATGTGGCATTATGAAAAACTAATGCTCATACTTAAACGGACTGAAATTATTTGCACCGGTTAAGCTGTTGTAAAGATAAATTATGTTGAGTTTCTTTCATGCTTAAATTCATGAATGATCTGAGTGCGAAATTCGACAACCCCCAGCTGTTTAATTGTACGTTCACAGTACTTTCTTCTTAATTAAAGATGCCTTGTAATAATTTACACGGACAATGTAGCTGCATTACCAAAATAGTATCGCAGAGTTTTTGTTGGCATTAGCCCTATCTGATATAACTTGATTTCTTTAGGGTTGTGACTGTTTGGGTTACATAAAGTACTTTGATGCCCATTTCACAAACTATACTGGTGGGGTCGAGACAATTGAGAATTGTGTTTGCTTGCATGAAGAAGACCATGGTATTTTGTGGAAGCATCAGGACTGGAGAACTGGCTTAGCGGAAGTTAGGCGCTCTCGGAGGCTCACAGTCTCTTTTATATGCACAGTTGCTAATTATGAATACGGCTTTTATTGGCATTTTTTTCAGGTATAATTAATACAAGAAATACTTACATTTGTGTGTATGCTAAACTGGAAAATGTCCGGTTCCCCATGCACAAATTGAAGTGTCTGCGGAGGGAAGCTTTCAACTTGTGGGGGTCAAACACGTAATGGGGATCAATCATATAATTTTTCACAAATTATATGGGGGTCAATTTTACAGTACCGATAGCATTTTACTCTAAACTAAACAATAAAATCATGTCTTAACACCATATTTTTAAAATAAATGGGGGTCAGTTGACCCCCATTCACGCAAGGTGGATCTTCCTCTGGTCTCCATACCTTACTGTAAACCATAGCAATTATCACATTTGATTTTGCTCTAAACACTCTAGTTCCTTCATTTATGTAGAGGCTATTAAATGAACACTGAAGAAATGGAGAGAAAGTCTGCTGTTTTTTTTAATGATTTGTTTCTCTTAGTGGTATATATGTTGTTATTTACTGCAGAGGCGAGTCATATGCCTATCTTAGTTTCTAATTTGTTATTCATTTAGTGTATGTAAGTGTACTGTGTACAGCTCGTATAAAAAAACATTTGAAAATTTCTATCTTGTCAAGGACTTGGTAACTCTTGTTCGTAATTGTTTGCATCTTTAAATGAAATTTTTTTAACTTTCTTTTTGTAGGATGGTAAAATTGAAGCAGAAGTTAAGCTCACTGGAATTCTCAGCTTAGGTGCATTAATGCCAGGCGAATATCGAAAATACGGTACAACTATTGCACCTGGTTTATATGCACCGGTTCATCAGCATTTCTTTGTTGCTCGAATGGATATGGCTGTTGACTGTAAACCTACCGAGGCATTCAACCAGGTAGTTTATATTGCGCACAGTTTTTGTTTTGCATTTTAGATGAACTGCACTATTCAAAATTTTGTTATAGTCATGCATTAACCACAGATAAGATTTTTTTTTTTGGCAGATTACACCTAATATGTTACCCTTTACAAGAATTGCCCAACAGTTTCATGTTTGACTTAATTACCCCTGAGTTTTTTTTATTAATAATAAATTATACTTAGTTTCTGCATACCTGGGCTAAGGAGAACATGAGGTTATTGGGAGCTAGGGAGATGCTGTCCACGGTTAACATCATATAATTTTTTAAAATGCTAAATAAAAAATTTCGTGGTATATGCTAAAGTAAAAATCTACATTTTAAGGGTAATTCTTGATACATCAACTTGATATTTATTAAAACAAACCATACAAAGTTTTACCGGTACCCATACAAGATACATAATAAAACTATTGAGGCATTTGTCAATGTCTCTAACCATCACAAGACAGCAAACTAAAGCAATAACAGTTTTTACCTACTTATTACATCAATACTAGAATTTAAAAATTAAAACTGTATTTTATGAAGTTGGTACTGATAGTTGCGAGTTGCTTGTTTTTTGTTACAGGTAGTGGAGGTGAATGTGAAAGTGGAAGAACCAGGCCAGAACAACATACACGACAATGCATTTTATGCCGAAGAAAAGGTTCTCAAATCAGAGTTAAAAGCGATGCGTGACTGTGATCCTTCTGTTGCACGCCATTGGATTGTAAGAAAATGTGATCCCGACATCAAAATATTGCCGTACTGCATAGTACTAGATGATAAAAGCCTCATCTTGATCACAAGCATAATTTACCAACCTGTTTGGCACTTGATTGAAATAGTTTGTTAAAATAAAAATCGAAACCTTCCAATTTGCCAAATTTATTCCATTGTCCTCCATCATGCCTCCATGTTTAATTTTCTAATAACAAAAATTCTAAAAGTTGTATGCCAAAATGAAATTGTTAGATGCGATCCATGTTATTTTTCTCTACATGTATATTAGAAATTATCGCTTTCGGTTTTGTTTTTATGTGAATCAATAAGTTGAAAAACCAATATCCAGAAATTATTCACATCATATCTAATGGTTTTATTTTGACATTTGAGTTATTAAAGTTTTAAAATGGAGGCACAAAAAATGGAGCCATTTGAACCCTGTTCTAATAATTAACTATTTTCCAAAGCGTTACCAACTAAAATATTGAAGAATTTTGGCATGGTTTACTTGTCCTCGGACCAAACATGAGTTAGACAACCTGCCTAGTTAATAGATTGGGATTTCTTAAACTGCTCACAGATCTGGTTGATTCTGACTCAATTTAACCTTTAAATAAAAATTTGCATGTCTTTGCATTGGTAAATTGTATTATGCTTAAGAAGTGCACCACCCAAGTGTAAATGTTTGACAAAACATTACATAAAAATGGAATCCTAGAAAAAAGTGAAAAACAGACACAATAGATATCTGACTTTAATGAACAACTGCACCAATACAGGTGAGAAACACTCGTACTGTAAATCGAACGGGTCAACCAACAGGATACAAACTGGTGCCGGGCTCAAACTGCTTGCCCCTGGCCGGTCCTGAGGCAAAGTTTCTCCGAAGGGCTGCATTTTTAAAGCACAACCTTTGGGTCACACCTTACAAAAGAGAGGAGATGTTTCCTGGCGGCGAGTTCCCCAACCAAAACCCTCGATTAAATGAAGGGTTGGCCACTTGGGTCACCAAGGACAGGCCTTTGGAGGAAACTGACATCGTTCTCTGGTAATGTTTACAACATAATGTATTTGTCCAATCATCAAATTTTTATTTTCCATTGTATGAGTGAGGCTGTGGTACTATGCATAGCGCAGATTGGTCCGTATGGATTTCCATTGTACGGATCAATATTTTCCTCTTCAAAGTTTAAATAGTCGATATGAACAGTTCAACATGATTTCCATATGAAAATGTACTTGCTGACTCACTTTTGCATTTTTTTTTGAAAAAAAATTACTATTTTTTATAGGTAGAAATTCAAACTTTTGAACGGTCTTGAATATTTAGATCAAGTGATTTTCTACCTATCTAAAAAGATTCTAAAAGACGTAAATTTTTATCTGCAAATACTTTTTCATATGAAAATCATGTTGAACGGTTCAGATCGATAGTTTAGACTTTTGAAAATGGAGATACTGAGCCATTCGAACCAATATGCAGTATGCATAGTACTGTAGCCTCACTCCCATTGTATTTAGTTTTTCAAAATGCGATGGAACTCCAAAATCTGTTGATCTCTTAAATTTTTGTATATTCGTCCATCTGGGACATTATTACATAGCTTATGAGTATCAGTGGGCCTGTGTGGTAAATATGCTCCAACAGAGTGCTCATAGCTTATGGGACATTATTACATAGCTTATGAGTATCAGTTGCCACTTCATACATGGTGAACCGTTTGCGTTTAAGAGTAGATATCTAAAATTGTTATGCTTGGTCTACGTGTTGTTTCCGGGGTAATTTTGTTTTTGTACTTCTTTACGTAGAGTATATTGCCTACTTTTCATTTTTGAATTGATTATGTCATTTTTTTATTTCTAGGTATGTGTTTGGAATAACTCATATCCCAAGGTTAGAAGATTGGCCGGTCATGCCGGTTGAACGAATTGGCTTTATGTTAATGGTACCTTTTCTCTTTCTCTCTCTATATTTATTATACCAATTTATATGGAGTAGGGGTTATTGACTTGTTCTCTCACTTGGGGGCTTTTGTTGCATGTATTTTTTCTTTTGATACCTTTTGTCCTTTCTAGGGGTTTTTGATCTAGGGTTTTGCTGGAACTTTTTTTAACAAAGGGTAAAATGGGTGCATCATAAAAAATAACATTTATATATGTTATTTGGGAGAAGGAAATTTATCTTGATGAAGTGTAGCTTTATTTGTGTTAATGTATAACCTAAGTAATAACTTGATTTTGTTATTGGAGTGCAGCCACATGGATTCTTCAATTGCTCGCCGGCAGTTGATGTGCCTCCGAGTGCTGGAGATATAGAGGCCAAGGAAACCACTGTTGCAAAATTGATTCCAAATAGTCTGCTTGCTAAGCTCTAATGCAAATAAATAAAATGAATGAAACTGTGATTGTTGCTGTGTTGAAACAAATAATTTGTGATAAACTCGTGGCTGTGTACAAAACTACAAGCTACTAGAACTTTTGACTCTTTTGGTAACAGATTTCTATTTGGATTGATTTTGGAATTAAATTGCGTGTTTTTTACTTTTGTTGTAGCTGCCGAAATAGCCACTTGAATAGTCGGCTACAAAGTACAGTTCTCATTTGGTCTGTTGAGTGAGGCTAAGATACTTTGCAAAGCTTGGGTCAGTCCATGCTATGGATCATATTTTTGTTTCTAAATTCCAAACAATCATTTCGAACCATTTAACATGATTTTCATATGAAAAATGCCCATGGAGACTAAATTTTATAATTCGTTTACTATTTTTTTTAGATAAGTAGAAAATCAGTTGATCTAAAATTTCGGAACAATCTGAAAGTGAGTGATTTTCTACTTAACCAAAAAAAGATAGTATATTTTTATTAAAAGTATAAAATTTAGTCTCGTGCTACATTTTCATACGAAGACATAAAAGCATAGTACGGATCATCTGCGGTTGGATGTGTAGTTTTTCAAATTTTGTCGTCTGCTTCATGTCTCCGAAGCAGCAAGTATTATTTTTTATTTTGAGGAAGAAAGATGGTTGCGAGCATAATTTTTGTTGATGATTTCCTCTAACACCTTGTTTATATGGAGAGTAGAGGATGGGAGGGGAGGTGCAAAATGGAATGGAATGGAATAGAAATGAAGATTAACATGATTAACTTCTTTGTGTTTGGTTGTTTAATGAGAAAAAATAAATTTAATTTTTCTTCCCGTCTTGTTTCTTATTTGATTAATTAAAATTGTAGAAGGTTAATCAAATGGTTTTAGCGTATTTGACTATTATCCTTCGCAAACCACTACAAGGCGGGCATTCCCCTTTTCCTCCATATGACTTGCAATGCAAGCCAAGGTCGGTCTTGATTGAAGGGGGGAGGAATGATCTTTTCATGTCTTGTAATGAGTTTTAATGGATAATACTATCTATGATATTAGTTAATGGCATTGCTTTGGAGTAGAACTAGATATTCCAACGTGAAGTTGGGATAGGGATACACAAACGAAGCTCAAGCTCGAACCTATAGATAGTGAGAGGCACGCAGATGCAAGACTGCAAAGGATTCAATCTTAAAACACAATTAGATAATTTAAACAAAAAAAAAATACATTTTACAAGCACAAGTTCAAGATGACTCCACTCATGAAGTGGTAGGATTAAATACAATTATCTCATGGTTGGAATACTGCTGAGAGATACAATAATCTCTAATTAAGAGTTACGCAGCCAAAATATTCTTGATTAGGGACTTCCTATCTTCACATTCTATAGACTTGAATGCATAATCTCTCTTTGTTAACACCCTATGATTTTAGTTCCAAGTCAATCCCTTTAATACGGCATCTCTAACCTTTATGTTTCTCCTTTTTAATAATGTCAGATTGCATCATTCAAATAAATTTTAGTTATAAAATAAGATTGTAAAAAATTGGTGCTTAATATCTTATCAGTCTCAATACCGTGAACCACATACATTGCAAAAATTGATAAATACTTGAGTTGTTTTCCAGCTATCACTGGTACCCAACGACAACTCTCTAAAAACAAATTTATCGGTACCAACACCTTATAAAATATATCTGTCCGATAAATCAATAGTCAAGAACAAAAACAGATTGCCTTGAAGAAAACTATGTGACCAATTCTAGATATATCGTTCAATTTAAATAAGTTGGAAGTCCAGTACAGGTACCAAATCGACAAAAAAAAAAAAACAAATATTGATAACATTTAGATGGTTGATAACGTTTAAATGGTGAATGTGTTCAATTGCACCCTTAAATGCGTGTGATTCAATTGGCATCAATAGTAAAAACTTCAGAAACTGAAACACGCAAAACTACTTTAATATTCAATTGGCATCTATAAATAAACAACTACGCACGACAAACAAAATAAATAATTAACGACTACAACAACTTAATACAGTAAACAAAAAACCATATCCATTGAATAGCAGTTTAAATATTAATGGGAATGTTTACTGGTAAATGGAGGTACACGGGCTTCAAATTATTTACTGAATTTCATTCTCAGATGTAAGGTGGTAAGTGCATGGGCTTCAAATTGCAAAAGAAAGAAAAAAAGTAACTTCAGAAGAACATGTAAACGGCTTTAATGGATAAGCGATTCTGACTCCAAACTTGATGTATTAAAAAATAAAAAAAATCTACTCAATCAACTACGGTGGTTGTATAGATTTGTGGTAAAAAAAAGTTGAATGATAATTATATAGGAATAAGATATATATGACAGGACATTTGTGTCATTTTTTATGAAAATATTTGCAACACAATTTATTTCCATCCGTTACACCTCAAATTGGGAGGAAAATCAATTCTATTAATTATAGTTATAGAAGGTTGATCATTTTTTCTCGTGTACCCTTCACCTCCACCATAATTTTATCAATCAAACATGATTTGAGAGAAAGTTTTCTATCTATTCCATTCCCTCCTCTCCTCTACTCTCCATCCAAACAAGGTGTAAAATGAGAGAAATTACAGGTGAAAACGGTATGGATGATATTCAATCTGTATTAAAAAATTTAGATATAAATATCTGATATTCAAATATTTGTGTAGATAAGTATAATTTTTGACCTTTTTTTGCAATTTTTGGGACAGTTTGGTGCTGAGAACTGGCTGCCACAACTGAGTGGTCAGGACATTTAAAAAAAAAAATGAGGGCATAGTCATTAATTTCATTTGTTTTTAAGGCATTAATTAAAAATTTGACCACTCCGTTGTCACCCTCACCCCTGGAGAAAATACTGTTTTTATTTCTTTAAAAAGAAAAGGAGAAAAGTCTAGTTTTGGTCCTGAAATACCCGATTTGGTTTAATTGGGTTTATGAACTTCCTATTTTTGTTTTGTTTTTGGGTTCAATCAGCCCCTTATGTCACCGAGATGTTAATATTTCAGTTACATCTGCTGACACATCTAACAGTTATTTATTTAATTGTACGAGGTTGAGTCAGTCCCTTTTGTGCCTTCGGTTAGATCTGCGAAGGAGATTCGTAGCTTTATTTATTTGCTCATGATGTGCATGAAATCTGCCAATTGTTATTTTATTAACTAGAAATCTTATTTCGTTGCTTTATTTAATATTATAGCTACATTTATACTGCACATTATCCACAACAACATGGAAATATTTAAAGACTAGGCCGAGCAAGAAAGGGGTTGATTAAATTTAAAAAAAAAAATCAGAGACTTAATTGAACTAAATCGAATAATTTAGAAACTAAAATTAAACCTTTCTCTATAAAAGGAACAAAGAAAAAGAGAACGTTTAGGAGATAGAACGAGAAATGGATTGAACTAATTCATTGACCATTTGTCTAATTTAATCTTTTTAGTTATCGGTGCCAACTAACGAAGCATTTGCAATTAGAAACGTACTAATTAAGCTTATCCAATTTGTTACGAGAATACCATTTTACAACCTAGACTCAGACAAAAATGGAAAATATAATAAAAAATAGAAAAATACGGTTACCATTCAAGTTCAGTTGATAAGATGAGAAAACAAGAGGACACTATAATACTAGGTTGATGTATTATTTGTCTAGCATGCATGACAGTTCTATACATTGAAGTTTATAGTTCATACATGCTTAAATGATAATTAAGAATGACACATAATTTATCACGTGTGGGCTTTGTATACTCGATTGATAATTCATTGGCAAGCAAACATTCATCATTTAGTTATTCAGTTACAAGGAAACCCGGTGTATATCTAATAACATCTACCTTAGTAATTTTATTTCAATTTCAAATTTAGGTGACAATTTTAGAGATATATGATAATTTCATTAATATAAAGATATTTTTTAATGAAATTGTTTTCAAAATTAACTGCAACGAGTGCAGTGTTTTAAATTAACTTCAAATTAATTCTATTCTAATTTTATGAGTGTAGTTGCTCTAATTTTCAAACATATTGTTTTGAAAAAAAAATATAAAATTAATATATTTATACCTTACAGTATATAGTAAATTCATACATAATTATAGTAAATTTGTATATAAAGAAATGAAAAAACAATTATAGAATGTTCCGTAACGCAAAAATTTGACTGATATGGGATGATTACCATATTATCATATGAAGTAACAAATCCATAAATAATTATGACAAGAGATCATTTCCAAAATCTGGTAACCATTGCTTTACTCCTAGACATCCTCCAATTCCACTTCTAACTAACAAAACACCATCCACATTCCATTTTTTCTATATTCTTCTCTCTGTAGTCTTTTACGTTGCAAGCTGTATGAATTATACCCGTTTAATTCTTTTTTGGGCTGATGCCGAACCGAACACTGAATTATTAGATTGACGGAACTTTGACTGAATTAAACCCAAGTATTTCCCGAATTTTATGAATTATTCATGAATTATTCACCAATTTTTCCTGAATTTTTTCAAAAACAATTATTGTTTTGCTTTCTTGCAGGACTGAGATTTCTGATCCGGATCATTCCGAATCATTCCCGAATTATACCCGAATCACGAATTTTTGATCTCGCCGAACCAAACCCGAATAATTCATTTGTCACTATGGGTGCAACTATCCATCTCAAGACACACAATCAAACACAGTTTGTTACAAAATAACTGCCACAGAAAATCCTAACTAAAAGTCGGTCTTTTGTTAAACTTCCCTCTATATACACACAATCCTTCACGCGTTCTAAAACCATTCAATTTCAACTTCTCCTTTAATTTCACACAAAACCCTATTTTCACTCTGATTGTGAAGAGATCTACCATGGCTGACAGAGCTCTAGTGCTGCTCCTGTTGTTGGGTCTCACGAGTTTTTGCACCGCGGCGGTGCTCAAAGTCGGAGATAACAAGGGATGGACGATTATGGGCAATGTAAATTACTCTGCTTGGGCTTCTACACAGAAATTTCAAATTGGAGATGTTATCCGTAAGTTTAATAATCTTTAGAATTATTAATTTCTGTGGAATTCTTTGCTTGTTTGTTAAACATATTTTTTGTTATAATACTTGAATTGTTAATAAAAAAGTTGCATGAGATTTCATTTAATTTATAGAATGTTAGTACTAAAAAGAATGCGGAACTTGGTCCTCAAATTTTCTATTTTAATAATAGAAAAATGTTTGTTCATTCACCAAGCAAAGCAATGTTTTGCTATTTATGTATTAATTAATTTTAAGAAGAACTATTGTCGGATGTCATGATTCCAGTAGCACGATGAAACCAAATTATACTCTGTTTTGATAATGTTAAAAAAAATTGAAAATTAAATCAACATAATTTAGGGGTTTTTTAGGCTTTAAAAAAAAAAAAAAAACAGGGTCGCTATTATTTTGACATTATTTTGAACTTGCATTTATGCATAATCATTAGCATATAAAGTACTCTCCTCTAGGATCATTTATTATTTTATAAATTTATATATGTTATAACTTATAAAGCATCTTTGATCTCTGTTGCAGTTTTTGAGTACAACAAAGACTACCACAATGTAATGCTTGTAACAAAGAAAGATTACAAGTCTTGCAATGCAACAAAACCTATTGCTACTTACAATTCCGGCAACGACTCGATCACCATAACCCGTGCCGGTCACAATTTTTTCATGTGCGGTGTACCTGGACACTGCGCTGCAGGCCAGAAGGTCGATATCCGTGTCGCAAAGACAGCCAAGGCTGCCTCTTCTCCTCATTCTGCCCCTGAACCCAGCACTAGTTCCTCTTCTCCGAGTTCCGGTACTGACACAGGAGATGAAACCGGTACGGGTACTACAACAGTTGCGCCTTCTCCTAAACCCTCGAGCGGTTCGAGGTTTGTGTTGGAGTACTTGGGTCTTGGAGTGTCAGTATTGGCAATTATAGCATCTCTGGTTTGGTAATTTGTGGATGTAGTCTTGGATTTGCTATTAGATAAAGATTGATATTTTGTGATTTTTGTTATTCTTTTTGTGTCTCTTTGCTTCTTGGATTATTTCTGGGTGTCTTTATTTTTGAATTACAAAAAGAGAATTGTTTTTACATTGATGATTCTTTTTGTTGCTTTATTCGAAATTAAGATAGCTTTGTTGTACAGCAACAAATATAGCCAAACTTAATCTAAGATGATTTTCAGTTCGAAACTTCAGTTAAAAAAAATATTTAAATTGAGAAATTTGACCCTTATTTAAAAAAAAAAATGCAACGGATTTTTTATTCTCTAATACATTATATTGACAACTGTAAATTATAAGTTATAATTTTAAATCTGATACTAACATGTAATCAACGCTTCACACGCATCATATAAATGAAAATAATGAAATTAAGTATCAGTTTGATCGTTTATCAAATGAAATAATATATATTTTTGACATTTAAATTGCACGAAACTTAATACACAACCAAACTATATAAAAACAACACGTCTATAATTTTTTTTTTCAAATTTTAAAATTTATTTATCATAATTAATTAAGCAGTTGTCAATAAATCCTAACTATGCATAGCACATTAATTGGTATTATGTGATATTGTGTACTATGGATCAATATTCAATATCTCCAATTTTAAAGTAAAAATAATTAATCTGAACCACTCAACATGATTTCATATGAAAATGTACTTGTGATCAAATTTTATATTTTTATTATTTTTTGTTATTTTTTTAATAGGTAGAAAAACACTTGAATTAAAGATTCTATAACATTTAAAAGAAATGATTTTCTACCTATATTAAAAAAAAGTAAAAAATTCTCAAAAAACGTAAAACTAAGTTTGGACGTTAATTTTCATATAGAAATTATATGGAAAGGTTCTTATCAACTATTTTAACCTGAAATCAAAAAATATTAATCTGTACTACAAACCAATCTGCTCAATACCAAGCCATTTATGGCCACCTATCGATCACAAGGTACCCAGGAAAAAGTAAAATTTATCGAAAGGGGGCAAAAGCATGTAACTGAGCATCAGTACTGCACCAAACAACCACACAGAACAAATTTATTGATCACATTAAAAGTCTCAAGGATAGTTAAACAAATATCAAGCATGATTTTTCTCAACAAACAAAACAACACAACAGATAACAAATTTGATTCTTCTTAATACTTCTCTTTGCTCCATTTACTCCTTATTATGTCTCTGTAATTATAGACAAATTTAGAAAAAAAACTAAGAAGAGCCTTTTGTTATTCTGAGAATTTCATGTCTTTCTTTTGTTTCTCAACTCTCAAGATATTTAGTTATATTTTATGTGGAATTTTAATAGAAAGGATTTTGTTACAATAAAATACCTTGAAACAAATCTACAGAGGCTTCCTGACGACAAAGAAGTACATTGGTGTGAAGATCTCTTTCCTAGACAAATTTGAACATTAAGAGAAAAGAAAAAAAAATCATTAAATAAACCAATTTAGTGTTTTCCACATCTAGATTGCTGTTCTATTATAAAGATGCTCAAACTAATGAAGTGTGAGCAAATCGCCTCGAATAATTAAGGAGAGTGGTGAGTGACATATAGTGAAATGTTTTAAAGGACTGGGCTGCATATGTGATACGTTTTATCAAGTGAGGCTACGGTACTATGCATAGCACATAATGTTCTGTACTATGGCTCCATATCTCCATTTTCAAAGTCCAAATGGTCAACCTGAACCGCTCAACATGATCTCCAAATGAAAATGAATTATTGACAAAATTTTATGTTTTTTTAAATAATTTTACTATTTTTTTTAGGTAGGTAGAAAATCACTATTTCCGAAGGTCCCAGACCCCAGAATCTTTAGATCAAGTGATTTTCCACTTTTCTAAAAAAAAACTAATAAAAAATTCTAAAAAATGTAAAATTTGGTCTCCAGTTATATTTTCATATAGAGATAATGTTGAAAACTTTGAAAACAAAAACATGGGTCCGTAGTATGGACCCATGTGCACTTTGCATAGTACTATAGCCTCACTCCTTCAATATTGTTTACAGAGTACATAAAATTATTTACTGGAACTATGAAGGATGGTACAGTACAGAATCAAAGTTAAAGACTTACTTTCCTCCCTCTACAAGGCCCTCCGCTGCTTTCTCTAGAAAGGCCGAGACTCTCTGACTCCCTTCAGGTGCCAGCTTTAAATACTCCAATGTCTTCACCTGTAAACAAGGAAAAACCAAAGTTAGTTTCAACTCCTTAAAATAACAAGAAGAAAAATTGAAAATATTTCAATATCTGCAAGATTTTAATTTGAAGTACAACAAAATAGATTAAGTGGCTTTGTACCAAAGTGCGAGTACAGAGGCGGCCCATAGCAGTCAAGCGAAAACTAGAAAGAGAAAAGTAGCTTGGATCCAATGGCAAGTACCAAGGCATAGGAGAATCTTCCGCTAGATCCTTCTCCCAAACAACCTTTAACCAAATAAAAAAGAATTACATCAATAATTAGAACACTTTTCATATGATATATCTGTGTGCTATTTAACAGAAAAACCCAAAGCATACACCAAGGACATGGCATGATGCGGGGCAAGCCGCTGAGTATTTTATGGGCCGGGACATCAAAAAGAAGAAGGAAAGCAGGTCAATGAAATCCTGGAAATAAAATTTGTGTTTCTCGAGAACTCTCTGTTTTGGCAGGAAATTTCTGCGCCAAAAATCGTGTTTTCAGCCAAAGCAGTGAACTTTCAGTAAAATTCATTTCCTCAGAAACTTTCTGTTTTGACCGAATTTTTTTTTCTCTGGCCAAAAATTGTTCTCGGTTATTCTGACCAAGCCAATCCCTATAAAGGATGCCTTTATGTATCTTTTCAGATGATCTAAGAATTAAAAAACTTGTTTCTCTCCTTTGCTTATAAAAGCGGGTATTCTCGCTACTCTCTGCATCATGGCAGTTTAAGACTCATGTAAGCCTCAAGAAAATAAGCTCCAAAATGCCATAAAAAAACAAAAACAAAAACAAACAAACAAACAAGTATCATCTAGTACTCAGTTCTTGGTAGAAGGCAAACCTCAAATCCAGCATCAATGGCAGCTTGAAGGCACTGTTTAGTGCTTCTGATATCAGGAAGGCCGTTACCAAGTTCAATCTCAGCCTTTATCCTTTGGTGTACTGGGTTTGTTGCGTCATAATGGTCGGTTATGCACCACTCATAGGCTGCAAAGCATTGGCCCGGCTTCAACACACGGTATATCTCCTTGTAGCAACCCACCTACAAACAAAATTTTAGTTGATATTACACAATACTGTACAATTGTTTTACTATAAAAACCAAAGTAACTCAAAAATTCAACTGAACTGATCCATTTAAACCGAGCGATTTAATACAAAAATTGTCTGCTCAGTTGAAAACCAAATAAACTGGAACCGATGGACACCCACAATGACTGGAGCAGAAGCACTTTCCTGTGATCGTTATTTTTCTTTCTTGCATTCTGGTACATCGGTCATAGAATTTTATATGAGATTCAAGTACCTGGCATGATACATTTCATTTGATGCTGGTTCAAGCATGTACCATGCTAGTGGTTAGTGCATGAATTTCTCATTTTTATATCATGTTGCCCAAACATTTAGAACTAACATGACACTAAAATCATCACCTTTTCCTTAGTTCATGATAATCAACATTTTTTAATTCATTTATAACTCACTTAGGGTCAATAAAAACTACTTTCTCAAGCATCTAGTTCTCTGGAAAGGATAAAATGCGGGTCTCTTGCAAGCAACCTTTTTCTAATTTTTTTCAATGATTTTCAAAACAGGGTCTAGACAAGAACTGTAACATAAGAGCCTTTTTAAAATTCAAAAAATGCTCATGAGCAAAATAAGAGAGATGATAGAAACAATGTTTTTACTGCATCAGGTGCATGGCATGTGGCCTCTATTGCATAAACTGCATCATAGGTGTTGTCATCAAATGGCATGTTCATGAAATCTGCCTGAAAAAGTAAAAAAAGAAAAAGAAAAAGAGAATATTTAGGGATGTAAACAACTATATGAAATTACAAACTTTTGAGCATTGCACTAGATGAATTTTGAAAATTCACTTCAGGAATCTTCATAACAGTTACTGTTAAACAGTATAAAGGAAAAATTATACAAAGCAAAACTTGTACCTTAACAAAGTCACAAGTTTGACCCAGCCCAACAGATTTATTCAGTTCCTGTTTCACAATAGATATAAAAATTCCAAGTTAACTGATGCTTTGCAAGGAAAAAAAAAAAAAAAAGCAGGAAAATGTTTAGTAAAGGAAATGTAATACATACCTTGCCCCTCGAAATTTGGTATTCATTATTGTTCAGTCCAGTAACTGATGCACCACTGCAATAAATTTTTGACTTCAGAAATGTGACAGTATTACAGCAAGAACCGTTATTACGTAAACCATAAACTGGTAAAAGAAACATATAACAAAATATTGTGGCAAAAAGTAGAAAAAACGGATGTCAGTCTTAAATAAATAAAAAAAAAGATTAATTCTGTGTTTCCCCTTTGCTACACTGCACGCGTGTCTAATCAATCACTTAAGATTCAGGTCCTCAGGAACTTATAGTCTTATACCTGAATCTTGCAATCTCTCTAAGAGGGCCTCCAATGCCGCATCCCACATCCAAGGCCTACATATGAAATCATAATAGCAGATCATTGTTTATTTGTTGCCATGGAATCAAAATAAAATTTAAACAGTTAATGCCAACAAGGAATAAAGTATAAAATTAATATACCTTCATTCCTGATTTTAATCCTAGATGTAGTCCAAGAAAGTGTTCATGCCTTTTTATGCTCTCACGCAGAGATTCACCTTTCCATCTAACATAATATCAAAGTATACAAGTCAGCACACTCTACTATGTCACGGGGCTAACAGTACAGGAAAAAAAAATTTTAAAAGAAGAAGATTATGATGTTTTCTTTTATTATTTGGTCATTTTTTTGCAAATCATATATCACATCTTAATAATTTTCTTAGTACCCAGCTGATGAAAACTAAGAAACGGACATCTATGGTCTTATGTTGATTTTTCATTCAATTTGGGCTTAAGAAAAGGAGTTCGAAAATTGTCACAATTTACAGGGGTATAACTTCTCCACAAAAATATAAAATGTAGGGTGGTATGTGCACATATCTGAAAATATATTGGTACTAGCAGCATATATGATAAATTGTTAGAATTTTATGGTTTCAATAAAGTGAACATAGTTATGACCTGTGAGCAAAGTGGAAGGATTCACCCCAGCCATACTCATAGAAGCTGGTTGCAAGATCATAATACTTGTTAACCTAACAATTAAAAAATAAAAAATAAATGAGATAGATATGACTACAAGGATTCAAGTTCCAAGAAAGATTACAGTTATAAAATAAACCAAGTATATTAAGACTTCATTGGTTGATTTATTGTAGCTACATGTTTGTTAAGAGATGTTTTTGTTAACTTTTACCATTATAAATCAATCTAAATGTCAGTTGACACAGGAACCAATTAAAACAATTACAGCAATTCGATAGCCATTTTAATATAAAATAAAAGTCGGAAAAAATCACCATATCAGCGTAGTTGGATTTTCTTGCTTCCTCATCACCTCCATAGCAAGTATGATACTTCTCATATCTAGAAGTAGAGTACAAATACTCAGAATTTACTATAGATTCATAATTTTCAGAACAATATTACTTATCCATGACAACAAAAGTATATATGAAAACAAACTAAAACCCTTATATTAAAACATGCATGCAGAAATTTTACAGTACGCAAAATGAAACGTGCATATATTTTATTTTGTGCCTTGATTGGAAACAAATATGTTATTTTCTTTTATTTTTTTGGTTAAAGGCTAAATTGTCTAAATTAAGTTGTTTGGTCCTTTGATGGGTTCTTTGCAAATAGTAAGCAGAGCAGGTGTATCAATAAACAAAGAATATTCCAAAGACTTGGAGTATATTAAAAGTTGGAATGCAAGTGCTCCCTACAAACTTTACTCTCTCAAAATGTTTTAAAAAATAAAAAAATAAAGATAAGAGAAAAAAAATATTGATTTACTGTTCAGCAGCTGATTTAACGTCATCCTTAGAAAGCTTTCCTCCTAGACCCGAAGCAAGATCCATAGCCCCCGACTTTGACATTGTCTGATTGTCTGATTGTCCGATTGTTCTGCGCAGATTCCAACAGATCAAATTGTTTATGACAATAAAATAGCCTATTTTCTTAATTTTTTTATGGGTCAAACAGTCTGTAATAGCAATCGAAATCTAAGGGTCAATGGCGCCTTTAAACAAATATTGAGGATTGCCAAATAAACTACTGACACTGAGAGTGAACTAAATCGAGGAACAACAGTATCAAATGCAGAGATGAAAATGGACAGCGGGGGCCCTTCTGCCAAAAATAGGCACTGCATTGTTGCGTTGCTACCATGGTTTGGAAAATCTATCTATCGGCAGCCCACAATTGTGCGATTTTCCAAATCGACTGGACAAAAGCGTTTCGGATGAGAAACGCTTGAATTGGAAGAGACTCACATTATGTCCGAGTTACGCCGATTCTTCTAAGGCAAATGAAGCAAATGTGGATCCGATCAATTGATGATCGGAAGAGATATTTAGCAATAGCGTGAAGTGAATTTCGTTAAATAAGGAGAAAGAGGAGAGAGAGAGAGAGCTGGAGATTGTTGAAATTATGTCTGGGGTTTTGGCTGTGAATCACAGACAAAAGGAAGAGAAAGACAACTGTAGTGTGTTTTTTTTTTTTCATTTAAAGCCCGTGGGCCCGGTGCATACCCCTGCAGTACTACGGGGATAGCATGAGCTCCCAGCCGAGCGACTGGAAATTTGAGCGTCCCAGTAAAGCTTGGGTGTTATGTGCTCACTAAAAAAATTTGGTGAACATAATTTCAAAAATATACTGAATCGACTTCAAATATTAAATTTAAACCGTTGAAATCTTTGTGCTTCATGAGCGATTTATGTACATATAAAATTTTAAAAGTTGCGAGTTTATTTGCTACACGGTCAAGCGGTTAAATAAATGATAAAAATTGAATATATAAAACTTGTAAATTAAGTTATAAAAAATTTCATTTCTTTAACCGCTTGACCGAGAAGTAAATAAATTCAAAACTTTCAAATTTTTATATGTACATGCATCACTCATGGAGTACAAGAATTTCAACAGTTTAGATTTAGCGTTTGAAATCGATCCGATATACTTTTGGAGTTGTGCTTACCAAACCCTCTTGGTGAGCACATCACACTCTAGTTTTACTCATTTGAAATTATGGGTCCACATTGAAATTCGTGCCAGATTAAAGGAACGGTTCAGATATCATTATACTCCATGCGGTACCCGACTAAATATGAACCCGGAACTGTAGTGGTTTGATTAGGAAGGGAGAGGGAAAACGACATTGAACCGAGTCGGATAAAAATACAGAGCAAAGGCATGTGGTACAGAGTCACGCCGCACTGCACGCTGCTCTCCACTGGCACGGTCCCTAGGTTTTCTGTGGCGTACGCAAATACAAGATATCATGTTATATAAATAAACTAAATGGGTAGGTACTAAGTTCGGTACGATGTGACTGTAAAACTGTAAATTGACTAATCTCCGTGTTGCAGTTAGAGGATTCTTTATTTTTGACAATTATATAAGGTAAGGATCTTGCCCTGTTAATTGATTCATGCTGGATTGTATGATTACGATTAATGTGTCAAACGTCATTGTTGAGGTTTGTGCCCAGTCGCCAGTGTCATCAGAGGGGGCAGGGCAGAGTGTCATCGGGGGGGGGGGGGCGCGGAGGGGGAGGGGGTGGGAGGGGCCCAGACTTAACTTATTCTTTAACAGCTCGTTGCCACTTCAGAGCTGTTCTGATTGTCTCCTTGAATTTGGCTCCTCTATAATTATATTAAATTTTAATCGTTGACTATAAATAGGGACGAAACTAGAAAATTAAGATAGAGAGAGCTGGATGTATAAGTCTTATGTAATTTAATTTTATAGTGGAAGTTAATAATAATATTTCTTTATAAAAAATAAGAATTTAAAGGTCAAAAGTGTAAAATTTTCATTGATAGAGAAGGCTTAACCACCTTTCCTCAACATGTAGTTATGCTTCTGACTTCAAGTTAGATGGTCTACGTAAAAGTCTAATATTTTACGGACAAACTGGACAAATAAATAAATAAATAAATATATATATATATATATATATATAGAGAGAGAGAGAGAGAGAGAGAGAGCGAGAGAGGGGCTAATGTGCATTCGAATGTATATGGTCCGAAGTGCTTACAGTCCAAATTTGAAATTTCAAAATCCAAACGGTCGATCCGAACCGTTCATCTTGTTTTCCATATTAATATGTGCTTGGAGACCAAATTTTACATTTTTCTGAATTTTTTTTACTATTTATTAAGTATTTTACAAAATTGTTGATCCAACGGTGTCTGCACAAAACAGTAAAACCATTGGATCAGCGATTTTCAAAGTAGCTTAATAAATAGTAAAAAAATTCAGAAAAATGTAAAATTTGGCATCCAAGCACATATTAATATGGAGAACAGATGAATGGTTTGGATTGACCGTTTGGATTTTGAAATTTCAAATTTGAATCGTAAGCACTTCGGACCATATACATTCGAATGCGTATTAGCCTATCTCTCTCTCTCTCTCTCTCTCTCTATATATATATACACACATGAGGAGAGTTCAAACGCCTCCATATTTTGTGCCTCTATCATGCCTCCATTTTTAAAAATTTAAATAACTCGAAGTTTATAACTTAAATGTCAAAATAAAATCATTAGATGTGATCTATGTTATTTTCTCTATGTGTCCATAAAAAATTATTATATTTTGATTTTGTTTTTATATGAATCAAGAAGGTGAAAAATCAACGTCTAGAAAGTATCCACATTAGTATACATTTTTACAAGTTCAAGATGACAATCAAAACAAAGTTAAAATGCTATAATTTTTTACACTTGCATAGATAAAATGATATAGTTCATATCCAACGATTTTATTTTTAATTTTAAGATTTAAATTTTGAGTTATTAAAGTTTTTAAAAATGAAGGCATGATGGAGATACACAAAATAGAGGCATTTGAACCCATCTCTCTCTATATATATTATGAATACTTCCAATATAAACCGTATAGTTGGAGAGGAGACCAACCCATTTTTACACATGGTTAAGAGACGTATTTATGACTCTCATGGTGTCAAAAATTGTATTTTTTAATGTTATTTTCTTAAATTTTTTAAGTTTGTATGTTAGATACCCTCTTAAAATTTTACTTAATTTGAGTAATAAATATGCTATTTTATAAATATATCTTACGAAATTTATACATTATTTTTCTTATCTATCTTGTCTACTGAATTTTGATTGTTCTTATAAAATTCTGACCCGCTAAATATGGTAAATTTTTAGTATTGTGCCTCTTGGGTGGTTATCCTTCGCCATAGCTTTGTATTTAGGATTTACTGTGCAAATAAACAATTAGCAACTGTGAGAGTAAAGCGATGTATCTTTAATTCTTTATAAATTAATCAACAACTCTCAAATTGCAATCTTCACATTATGTGATGGTCTCTTACATATGTTTAGTGTATTAAAATTCGGTCGATTGCATATTCTTATTTAGTTGCAATATAATTAGAAAATCTATATTCGATCAAATATGTAATTTTGCATTTTCAACCACTTAATCGCATATTACTACATACTTATTTGTATAAACCGCATATTTATTTTTTATCTATATTATATATAATATATAATATATATACACACATATGTACAAACATTCATACATACATACAGAGAGGGAGAGAATGGCTATCTGTATTTTGTTACATGAATGATGCATGTACATATAAAATTTTTAAAGTTTCAAGTTTATTTGCTACACGGTCAAGTGGTCAAAGAAATGAACTTTTTATAACTTAATTTAGAAGTTGTTTTATATATTCAATTTTTATCATTTCTTTGACCGCTTGACTGTGTAGCAAATAAACTCGAAACTTTAAAAATTTTATATGTACATGCATCACTCATGAAGTACAAGGATTTCAACGGTTTGGATTCGGCGTTTGAAGTCGATCCGATATACTTTTGGAGTTGTGCTCACCAAACCCTCTTGGTGAGCACATCACACCCTAGTTTTAATCATATATATATATATATATATATATATTGAAAAATAGATGTGCTAGTAAAGGAGGTGAAACCAAATTGTTGAGTTGCCAACTCCAAACAACTAGAGTCAGAAACAAAGTATATATAACCTAGAATAAACCAACAACAAAAAGATATTGGTACTATGTCAGTATTGACTATAGAGCACCATATTAAAACTACAAAAGATGAAACAAGCCTAAAACACAACCACTAAGACTTGAGAAAACACAGCCACTAAAGCTAAAACAAAGAACCAACTAAGAACAACCCTGCAAACCAAAAACAAGGAACTCAACCAAACAATTCATCTAGGCATCCTATGTTCGGGAATCATGAAAGGCCAAACAATTATGCTTTATCTAGAGATCAAACAATTACATCTCATCTAGGAGTCAAACACTTACACTCTGGGGAAGGAGAAACAGTTCCCCACTTTAACTTAAAGACTGTCCTATGCTAAAGAGATCCAAAACATAAATCATAAGTGCGAAACATAATACCTGATTCAATGTCATTTGTCATGGAATAACCAAAGCCATACTAGAGCAAGTCATCTCCGTGAGCACGAGACAAGTCTTCAATGGCAAGAAGTACTTCTCACCTTTTGTCGTCGAATTGAGAAATAAGTTTTTCAAAACAGCAATGTGTGGTCTTGAGAAGTATTTCTCTTCTCTATTATTTGATGGTGGAAGAAGAAGAAAAAATACACAGAACTGTATTTTTCTTAAGAGAAAAACATATATTCAATTTCTGTGTTTTTCTTGGTTGCCTTGTACCTTGGAGACTAATCCCTATATATCATAACCTTTATGATTATCTGCCAATTTGAAAAAGGTATAATGTGTTATGTATCAAAAACCGTGCTGGTGCATCAAAAGCTGTGCGACTGCATCGATATCCGTGCAGACTGCACAACCATTCATAAAGACAGTTTTTTAACCTCTAAAAAGATATTTTTCTAAATTGCAAATTTCTAAATCAGTCCATCAATAATTTAATTTTTGCCTAAATTGTTTTATACATTTATAGACCACATCATAATGAATATATTAATTGTCTATTACATCATTCGATCACTTTAATTAACAATCCATAATTAGATTACATATATGCTCAATATTGACATTAAATTCAACAAGATTGGCAACAACTTCATAACTTTTTTCTAGCCAATTGTACTACCTCCCTTTTTCAATTTTCATATATTTTTTGAAAAATAAAATAAAAAAGAAACTGCTCCACACAGCTTAAGCTACATGGATATGGATAGAAAGAAAATGAAAAGACACTGGACACAAATTATTAGACATGGGCAGAAAGTAGGGTTTCAGACTTTTTAGCAGCACAGACATTTAATAAGATTTTTGAATAAGATTTGTTTATTATTTGTCAACAATTTTCTGTATTATTTTTAAACTAGTTAATTATATTTACAACTTACTGTTATAATACATGAAAATTAGTATTATCTTTTTGTTGTAAAAAATCAGTATTAAATAAATTATTTGTATTATAAAAAGAAAGCTTTTTTCTGATTTATAAATGTATTATATTTGACGTAGGTATTATTATTTTCCGAATTATATATGTATTGTTTATAAAAGTAACGATTTTTTTGCGAAAATCAGTGTGTTTAATTTAAACGAATATAACCGAATGAGTATTTTTGGGTGGAGATGAAGATCTGATCCAATCCCTGATGTCAAAAAGCTAACCTCTATTTAAATGATATATTTCTCTCTCTAAAACTTTAAAATTATGTATTTCTCTCTCTAAACTTTGAAATCAAGTATTTCTCCATGTAAACTTTCAAAACTTATGAATTTGATCCATTTGATTGTCTTTTATATTAAAAATCATTTAAAATTTATAAAATGACCATTTTATTCTTTATTGAAAGAATAAATAATTTACAATTTGTTTAAGAAAAATACTGACCTTACAAGATACCCATTATATCTTTTACTTTTTATAAAATACTCATTTTGTCATAAAAAATTGGACACCCAATATGTCATTTATCCTTTATAAAATACTCATTTTTCCTTGACAATCGATCAAATATAAGACCGATATTTCTCTTAAACAAACTACAAAAATTTTATGTCTTTAATGAAGTGTAAAATGAATATTTTATAAATTTAAAATGAGTTTTAATATAAAACATGATAAAATGGGTAAATTTGTGTGTTTTGAAAGTTTAGAGGGGGAGATACCTAGTATACATGTAATCCTCCTTTAAATAAAATAAAATAGGATATAATAGAAATAGAATAGAAAAATCGGTGAGCAAAGCTAACCCTCTTTTTTTTTTTAAATAGAAAAATAGGTGAGCAAAGCTAACCAAATTTTCTTATAGAGATATTGAAGACAAGTTGTGACTTTACCACAGAAAATATTGGCTAATTCAGTTCAGAGCTTCTCTGAAGTACAATAAGGCTATGATTGGAATAAAAATCAACTGGAATGGAATTCAATTTAATGGAAAAGAGATGAAAGGAATTCATTCGAGATTAAATTTTATTGATCGGAATGAACAAAAAACAGAGAAAAAGAATCCTAAAATTTCATTAATTCTACTAATCTAGGGCTTTGAAATATATAAGCAAAATTCATAGAAAATAAAACAATAAGGAATGTATAGATGAAGAGTAACAAAATTGCGAGTTTGTCGAAAAAGGTGTTGAACGAGAAAAAGTAGACATAACCATGTCTCTTCACTCATTTCTGTATGATTTTTTGTCAAATTTCTTTATTTTGGTCAAAATTTTGTGACACAATTTGAAGAAAAAAAGTCACGCGAAGTGAATTCGTCTCCTTTGACGACTACGGTTTTGATCAGCCATTGTGCTGAAATTCTATTTTTATTTTAAATTTTACACGATTTATGTTCTTTTTTATGGGAAAAGGCAAAATAAACGATTTAATAATGTCATTATTTTTTTTGATAAAATCATAAAAGTGAGGTCATCACTCACCGATCTCTATTGCGATCTCTATTGCAATCAAATATAGAAGGCTAGATACCAAACCTAATTGTCATTTTAATTTTAAATTTTTTAAACATTAATGCTAGAAAATTATTGTGGTTATTAGTGACGCACAAAAATTGTAGTGAATTATGGCATACAATAATTGTGACACTGAAGCATTCTTCTATTTGTTTATGATTTGTAACTCTTACCATATAAAAAATATTTTCAATGTTGATGTAAATTGCTTGGAGTCATTGTTTAGATTTTAATTTTGAACCGTTGAAGCAAAATATTGAGTTTAGTTCGGAAATTTAATAAGGGGAATTTCACGTATACTCCTCAAAAATTACGTATTCTCCCCTCTAAATTTTAAAATTGCGTATCCCCCCTTCTAAATTAAAAAAAAAATCACATATTTACCCATTTTATTGTCTTTCATATTAAAACTCATTCTAAATTATAAAATACCTATTTTATCCTTCATTAAAAGTATAAAACACTTCATTGAAATCAAATTCGAATCTGGAGAGTTCCTCTACCATCTGATTTGCGCACATCACAATAAGATTGTTACCTACATGGATCTCAAAACAATTTTTACCCACATGCATCACCTTAAGATCTGTGCATGTTGCTTCAGTATTTGCGTGTATCCACTTCAAGATTCATGTTGATCTAGCATGCACTGATCTAAAGTAATTCAGACAGTAGAGAAACTTTCAGATTCAAATTGGAATCAGATAGGCATTTTGTTTTTTAATAAAATGATAAAATATGTATTTTATAAATTTAGAATGTGTTTTAATATAAAAGACAAAAAAATTGATAAATATGTGAGTTTTTGAAGTTTAGAGGGGAAAATATATAATTTCAAAATTTAGAGAGGAAATACGTAATTTTGAAGTTTTTGAGGGGTATACGTGAAATTTCCCAATTTAATATTATGGGGAATATATTTGCGGTACATATCTTATGAAAAAAATGTGGTACATATGTCGCGTGTACCAAAAAAGAGAGATTTTGTGCTTATTCTATAATCCAATAAATGCTTTAATTTAAATGTCCTTACGATATGAATTCAGCAGTTTTGAAGGATTATTAGGAGTAGAACTAAGGTGTTCCTAAGAACACTGACTTCTTTGTGAAATCAGCTCTAAAACTTATCAGATTCACTTTAAATGATGAATTCAAACTGTTAAAATATATCTACTTTATGAGTGATATATCTACATGTAAATATTTTAAAATTTTAAATTAATTTTACATAGAGTCAAGTGGTAAGAAAAGTTAAAAAATAAAATGTTAAAATTAATTTATAAATCTTCTAATTTTGACCGCTTGACTTTGTACAAAATTAATTTGAAAGTTTAAAATTTTTGCATGTAGATGCATCATTCGTAAGGTAAATGAGTTTCAATAGTTTGAATTTGTTATTTGAAATCGATTCGATAGATTTCGAAGTTGAATATATAAAGAGAATTGGTGAACACAAGAACACTCTAGTTCTACTCTATTATTAGATAATATACAAATTGATGGAATTTGATAAGTAGTGTATTCGCATATTCAACTAAACAATATAATTTCATTTTCATTTAAAACTTTTTATAATGATTTGAAAAAAAAAATCGTCAAAATTCTACAATTTTTTTACAATTTCATGGGATTCCTCTCATCATTCTTTAAGGTCATGTTTGGTTGTGGAGTAAAGTTAAACCGGATTAAATTTCTTACTCTAAGCTAAACTGGAGTAAGTTAACCATATTTGGTGGAGTAAGCTAAACCACTTCTCTAAGTGGTGTAAGTTACTCCGGTTTAGCTCAAATCTTACTCTATCTTAAACCGCCTAAGTTACTTCTCGTTTGACTCCTTAAGCGTGGAGTAAGGGGTTTATTCCACCTCTTACTCCACAACCAAACATGGCCTAAAAGAACAAATATTGATTATTACATTTTTTTATAAACATATATATATTTTAGTAGAACTAGGGTGTTTATAAGTTCATCAAATTTCTTTATAAATTTAACTCTAAAATTCAAGTGACAAATCTAAACTGTTGAAACCGATCTACCTTATGAGTAATGTGTCTACATGCGAACATTTTAAAATTTCAAATAAATTTAGTATAATGTAAAGTGTACGAACTTAGAAGATTTATTAATTAATTTTAATGCATTATCTTTTCTTTTTAACTTTTTTTTACCAATTGATTCTATACAAATTTAATTTGAAAATTAAATTTTTATATATGTAGACGCAAACACTATAAATCAATTTCAACAAATTGAATTTATAATTTAAAATTAAATTAATAAATAATTTATTAATTAATTTTAATACATTCTCTTTTCTTTTTAACTTCTTTTGACCAATTGATTCTATACAAATTTAATTTTTTTATATGTAGACGCAAACACTCATAAGATAAATCAGTTTAACCAAATTGAATTTATAATTTAAAATTAAATTAATAAATTCTAAAGTTAAGTAAACATACAAATTCGGAAACTTACAGACACCTTGAGGCTATTCAGCACATTCGATTATTATGGGTTTTCATTGATAAAGTTGGCTCATGGATATTTTTCTCATGTAGGTGTTTGCAACAATTTTAAAATTTCAATTTCCAATACCAAAGGATATTCTTCCTCCTTGAATCTTCACTCATTTTTCATTGGAAAAAAACAATTCAATCAAACCTCCAATTTTTTCCCCAACTTTTGACCATGCATACAAACTGGAAATGTAATTAAGCATTATGGCTAATCAAACTCTCATTCATGCATAATGCAGTTAACTTTGTAATTAATTAAGCAATATGATTAATTTAGGAATTAGGACAAATTAACTGTATAATTAACCGTATAATGCTCCAACTGTATAGGACAAAACATACTTAAATTAACTATATAATGCTCCAATTATTTATTACAATGGTTGAAATCATATTAATAATGCTCCAATTATTTATTATATGGTTGAAATCATATTCATTTTATATACTAAACATAATTTTCAAAATCAAACTGAATTTGAAGCTATTGTTTTCCATAAACAAGCACAATATAATAATATAATAAACCAAACATAATTTAAACAAGTACAAAAATAAAAATTAATTAAACAAACACAACATAATAATACAAAAAATTAATTAAACAAGCATAATTAAACTAGCAACACTTAATTTTAATAGATTAAGCTAATTTTAAGTGTGTGGTCAATTCACTCTGATATCACTCTACAGTATATAGTCAATTTACCAATTTTTTTATTTTTATCCAAAAATTAAATTGATTTTCAAAAATTAACCGAACCGGATTTGAATTTTCAAATCTATCCAAACCGGTTAACCGTTAACCGGACCAAATTTCCGGTTAACGGTTAACCGGACCAGCACAAAGAAACCGGTTATCTGTTAACCGGAAAGATGGACACGGGTTCGGTTAGCTGTGAACCGGACTCACTTGGTTCGGTTAGCTATCAACCGGAAAGACTGGTCCGGTTATTGGTTAACCGAACCCAGCCTTTTTTTTTTTTTTTAACGTGTGGGGGTGGGGGTCATGCAGGGGTTTTGACACGTGGCTGTTAATCCTCGGTCCGGTTATTGGTTAACCGAACCCAGCCTTTTTTTTTTTTTTTTTTTTTTTTAACGCGTGGGGGTGGGGGTCATGCAGGGGTTTTGACACGTGGCTGTTAATCCTCGGTCCGGTTATTGGTTAACCGAACCCATATATATATATATATATATATATTTTTTACGTGGGGGTCATGCAAACTGGGGTGACGACACGTGGCTAACAGGTTACTATACACCCGTGGAGCTGCTGAATTTAATTCCAATTTGAGTGTGGCATTTCATTTCTGGTTTGCATCAGTGCGGGAAGAAGAGCAGAGAAGAGAAAGATTTCAGCGATTAATCAGGTTTTTTTTTTTGAAAAAATATTAAAATTGTTTGTGATATTAATTAGAATAGTTTAGAATATTGATTAGATTGTTTAAAATCATGAAATATTGATTAGATTGTTTAGAATCATGAAATATTGTTTGGATTGTTTAGATTGTTTAGATTCTTGAAATTATTTCGAATATTGTTTAAGATTGTTTGGAAAATTATTTGGAAATATATTTCAAATATTTATTTGAAATATTATTTGGAATATTGTTTGGAATATTGAAAGATTGTTTAGAATTTGTTTGGAATATTATTTAGAATATTGTTTTGATTATTTTGAAATTGTTTAGTTCCGTTTAGAAAAATTTAAAATAGTAGCCTGAATAATTTAGAAAGTTGCAAAATAGTGTAGAATAATTTAGAAAAGTTTCAAAATAGTGTAGAATAATTTAGGAAGTTCCAAAATTGTGTATATTAATTTAGAAAATTTTAAAGTGGTGCCCAAAATAATTTAGAAACTTCCAAAATAGTATAGAATAATTTAGAAAAGTTCCAAAATAGTTTAGAGTAATTTGTAAAATCCCAAAATGGTGAAAAATAATTTAGAAAGTTCCAAAATAGAGTAATTTGCAAAATTCAAAAATGGTGAAAAATAATTTAGAAAGTTCAAAATAGTTTAGAATAATTTAGAAAAGTTCCAAAATGGTTTAGAGTAATTTGTAAAATTCCAAAATGGTGAAAAATAATTTAGAAACTCCCAAAATAGCGTAGAAAAATTTAGAAAAATTTCAAAATGGTTTAGAGTAATTAGTTATTTGTAAAATTTCAAAATGGTGAAAAATAATTTAGGAAGTTGTAAAATAGTGTAGAATAATTTATAAAATTTTAAAGTGGTGCCCGAATAATTTAGAAAGTTCCAAAATAGTCGATAATAATTTAGAAAAGTTCAAAAACGGTCTAGAATAATTTAGAAAATTTTAAAATAGTGTAAAATAGTTTAAATGATTTAACCGGTAAATCCATAAAGTTTCGACTGGTACTGAGTCGGGGTATAACTGGTTGATCCATAGAGTTGTTACCGATACTGGGTCGGTGTCTCATTGGTACATCCACAGAGTGCCGACCGGTACTGGGTCGGGATCTAACTGGTATTGGGTCAGGATCCACAGGATTTTGACTTGTACTGGGTCGGGATCGAGATTCAGGAATCTGACTGGTACAGTTCGGTTCCAATTCTACATATAACTCCAGAATCGGTAACCTTTGTGAAAAAGACGACACAACTCCTAACATGAATTCGAACGATGGTTGGTCCATTAGCGGTACTAATTGATAGTCACGTTGTCCATCGGTGGACATATTAAACCTGGCTTGAATTTCCAGATTTGCTTGACTAGCATTGTACCCAACAAATTTATAAATCTCATTATGAAGATAATCAAAATTGTGGTTCACGGTTATCGGTATTGAGTATTTAGCTCGGGTACTTTAAAGGACCCCGTCGTCATTGTATTGGATTTCCCCTCCAATAAAAATTTTCGCACAAATGGTTGTCATTTTTAGTTTCGATTAGTCTGACAATTTAAAAAATAACAACATATAAGTAATTAAAACTTGTTTTGACCTCTAAAAATAATTCTATATCATTTTACATTTTTCTAAATTATTCAAGATCATTTTGGATATTCCTAAATTATTCTACACCATTTTGGAATGTTCTAAAAAATTCTAAATTATTTCGACAATATTCTGAACCATTTAAAATGAACTAATTAATTATATTATCAATTAAAATAAATAAAAAATAAATAATACCTGAATCGAAGAGCCGATTGATCAGACAGTCAGAGCTCGGTAAGGATTCCTGAAACAATTCTAAATCATTTTAGAATTTTTTTGTCGTATTCTAAACTATTTTGGAACCTTGGTAGCTACTACCAAGTTTTAAAAAAAAAGAATCCGTAATTTGTTATTAATTTTGAGTATTTATAAAAAATTCAGTATTCTTTATCTGTTTTGAATATTTTCTGAATTAAATAAAATTGATTATAAAAAATAATAAATTAAATAATAAGTAACATTCTTTCTCCATTACTTTTGATTTATATTTTTTATAACAATAATGAACAATTTGTCAATTTATTTTATTCATAACAAGTTGGTCAAAAAAAATTATGGTACATATTAAATAACAGTAATATATGCAAATATTACGGTTATTAATTTTGAGTATTTATAAAAAATTCAGTATTTTTTATCTGTTTTGAATATTTTCTGAATTAAATAAAATTGATTATAAAAAAATAATAAATTAAATAATAAGTAACATTCTTTCTCCATTACTTTTGATTTATATTTTTTATAACAATAATGAACAATTTGTCAATTTATTTTATTTATAACAAGTTGGTCAAAAAAAAATTATGGTACATATTAAATAACAGTAATATATGCAAATATTACGGTTATTAATTTTGAGTATTTATAAAAAATTCAGTATTCTTTATCTGTTTTGAATATTTTCTGAATTAAATAAAATTGATTATAAAAAAAATAAATTAAACAATAAGTAACATTCTTTCTCCATTACTTTTGATTTATATTTTTTATAACAATAATGAACAATTTGTCAATTTATTTTATTTATAACAAGTTGGTCAAAAAAAAAATTACGGTACATATTAAATAATAGTAATATATGCAAATATTACGGTTATAATATTGTATTTTGGTTGGACATCATATTTTAATTTCTTCTTCTCCGACAAAACAATTTCAAAAATCGATAGTTAAAAAATTAACTTATATAATTTACAAATTAATTATAAAAAAAATTACCTTTTTTTTCTTCTTTTCTTCCGTTCGTATCTCAAACAGCGTTTGTTTTTCTTTCTTTTTTTCCTTTTCTTCCGTTCGTCTCTCAAACAGCACTTTTTTTTTCGTTTCAACTCTCCGTTGGATTGATATTTATAGAGTGGATGTTAAAATATTTCCAGTATACCAGAAACCGAACCAAAATGGCTGTTCGGTTCACGGTTAACCGAACCGTGCTTTCCGCTTCACGGTTAACCGAACCCACTCTTGGTCCGCTAAACCGTTAACCGAACCCTTGGTCTGCTTAACCGTTAACCGAACCCATACCCTTGGTCCGCTAAACGGTTAACCGAACCGAAGGGTTCGCTAAACGGTTAACCGAACCGAAGGGTTCGCTAAACGGTTAACCGAACCGAAGGGTTCGCTAAACGGTTAACCGAACCGAAGGGTTCGCTAAACGGTTAACCGAACCGAATGGTCCGGTTAACCGTTAACCGGAAATTTGGTCCGGTTAACGGTTAACCGGTTTGGATAGATTTGAAAATTCAAATCCGGTTCGGTTAATTTTTGAAAATCAATTTAATTTTTGGATAAAAATAAAAAAATCGGAACAATTTGTCAATTTATTTTATTTATAACAAGTTGGTCAAAAAAAAAATTACGGTACATATTAAATAATAGTAATATATGCAAATATTACGGTTATAATATTGTATTTTGGTTGGACATCATATTTTAATTTCTTCTTCTCCGACAAAACAATTTCAAAAATCGATAGTTAAAAAATTAACTTATATAATTTACAAATTAATTATAAAAAAAATTACCTTTTTTTTCTTCTTTTCTTCCGTTCGTATCTCAAACAGCGTTTGTTTTTCTTTCTTTTTTTCCTTTTCTTCCGTTCGTCTCTCAAACAACACTTTTTTTTTCGTTTCAACTCTCCGTTGGATTGATATTTATAGAGTGGATGTTAAAATATTTCTGGTATACCAGAAACCGAACCAAAATGGCTGTTCGGTTCACGGTTAACCGAACCGTGCTTTCCGCTTCACGGTTAATCGAACCCACTCTTGGTCCGCTAAACCGTTAACCGAACCCTTGGTCCGCTAAACCGTTAACCGAACTCTTGGTCCGCTTAACCGTTAACCGAACCCATACCCTTGGTCCGCTAAACGGTTAACCGAACCGAAGGGTTCGCTAAACGGTTAACCGAACCGAAGGGTTCGCTAAACGGTTAACCGAACTGAATGGTCCGGTTAACCGTTAACCGGAAATTTGGTCCGGTTAACGGTTAACCGGTTTGGATAGATTTGAAAATTCAAATCCGGTTCGGTTAATTTTTGAAAATCAATTTAATTTTTGGATAAAAATAAAAAAATCGGGTCAATTTACTCATTTAAACTTTTTGAGAATACAATATATACAATCATATTGATCATAATAAGTGAGTAGTATCAATACACTTAATGTAGTTTATTTTACTATTACATCTCCTATAAAAAGAAAGAAAGAAAAAAGGAAAAAACTAACATCCTAACAAATTTTTTATGCATCTGCCGAACACCTATATTCTAAAATTTCTCATAGATTACATAACTTTGATTTTGATAAATTAAAATTTTTATTCCCATATTAAAAATTATTATTCGCACTAAATTTTCATATTGCCGAACATGTCCTAATGCTATTTTTTTTTTGGGTACTAAATAGTGGTCCTTATTAGTTTTCCCACTTACCCCATAAGTGTTATTGAGTAGCACATGACTTGACACCAATTATTATATTAAAAATTGAAATGACGTATATATACTAAGCACCCATAGGCTTCTATGTACGTAGCACATTACATGACACCAATCATTACATTAATAAAGGAAAATGATGTATATTGTGAAGTTCTTCGAAGTAGTAGTTGTTAATTTGTTATGATTGTAATTAATTTATTCTCATTTCAATAAAAATGATGTGTACTGTGTTATCTGAAATAGTAGTTGCTATGATTGTAATATATTCCCATTTCAATTAAAACTGATGTATACTACGGAGTTATCTGAAATAGTAGTTGCTGTGACTGTAATATATTCTCATTTCAATTAAAAATGATGTATAGTATGAATTTCTCTGAATAGTAGTTCTTATGATTGTCATTAATTAATATATTCTCATTTCAATTAAAAATGATGTATAGTATGAATTTCTCTGAATAGTAGTTCTCATGATTGTCATTAATTAATATATTCTCATTTCAATTAAAAATGATGTATACTTTTAAGTTCTCTGAAATAGTAGTTATTATATATGATTGTAATAAATATATCCTCATTTCAATTAAAAATGATGCATACTGTGAAGTCCTCTGAAATAGTAGTTTTTTTTTCTTCATTAAATAGGAAATAATAGTTCTTTGAGAAATAGTAGTTGTTATGATCTCTATTGATGATGTGTTACACTTTGCACATTTACTATCCAAAATAACTCGAAAAGCTCTTTTAATTGTTGTTAGTGTAGTGGTGTGGTGCATACGGAAAAAACGCAATGACCTTTGCTTTAATCATTCCTTAACACAGCCTTGTCGGGGTACTATTATGACTATTATTTCTTTGATTGTTTCTTGGACAGGTACTCAAGGTTGCACATCCAAGCTGCAGTAAAAGTAGTTGTGTCACACCCCGTGTCACGGGATGCGATAGTCTCCCGCCGTAAGCATACAATGCCGTGTATACTTACAAGGCTATTCAATTTATTACTTAACAATTCAAAACTAAATAATATAAACCAAGTTTAGATATACACAAATCAGAGTACACAGTCTGGTCAGAATATAATACAACAAAAGTATCTCATCCGGATACTAACCATGAGGCATACCCTAAAACTATACACCAAAATATATCTAGAGTTATGAGGTGATAAGCTACTATGGCCTACTACTCGTGTGTCTCTCCGGAATCAGTCGCACCAGTACCTGCAAAATAACCGGGAGGGTGGGGGTGAGAATAAATTCTCAGTGCGAATTTGCCACAGTTTAGATTATTGGACTTGCAATCAAACTCTATATTCAACAATGAAACCCAAACAATAACAATGCAAACAGATATATATATAATCATAAATAACATAATACCGATGCTCGACAACAATTTATCAACCTGAAACACAGTTCACGGAATTTCCAATATGAATTTCAAAACACAACATATATTTTGGCTTAACTTGACTCATTAGGGCTTGTAGCAACTACATATGTTCTTTCGAGCTGGACCGTTATCAAACCCACATCTGTAGGGTTACAGACACCTATAGATGGCCAACCAAGCTAGACCCTTTATCTGACACCCATCTGTAGCTGTTTGGCTTAACCATTTCCTAAGGTCTGGTTACAAGTCACCTATACAGATCAACTTGACAAAGATGCAATCACACGGACTCAAAGTCAGTCATACCGCTCAACTTTGCAATTTCATTAAAATCGAATCACAATCAGCTATCAGCCTTGCACAATTCATTTAAACAGGTCAACGGATAGGTCACCATCACCTTATCCAGCCACCTAAACAGGTCGGTCTGGCAAATTTGAACAGGTCAACGCATAAGTCAGCAGCGTCACCTTATCCAGCCACCTAAACAGGTCGGCCTGGCAAATTCATAAACACAGGTCAACGGATAGGCCACCGTTACCTTATCCAGCCACCTAAACAGGTCGGTCTGGCAGATTCATTCACATCAAGAACAATTAATAGAACTAATCAAATAATAACCATACCAACATGCCAATTAATCTTAACCTAACAATTCAATTCATTCTCAGTTATGCAAGAATCAATATGCAGCATGAATTCCAAAATATGCAACAATTAATCATTCAACATGACAAACGAATAAACAGTTCAATTCCTGAAAATAAAGTATCAAACAAGTCCAAGAATCCCGCACCTGATTATGACGAGTGTACCGCTTAATCTAAGGATCGGGCGTCTCGAATTGCCTCGCAACGTCTTGCTCGACTGAGCTTACGCCTATATTACACGTATACTAGGTTTAATTCGGGTTCAGTGGTCTATACGTTTACTTTAGTTTACCAATGGTTCATACCGTCCTAATTCAATTCTTATGCTTTGGTATCGGTTCTTTTCGGTTCCTTCTTTCTTATTAAAAATCTCATATAATTGTGCACAATTGCATCTAGGCCCTCTAGCCATATGCCATTTCACTTTGGTAAAAATCAATCACCATTTCACTACTTTGGTTCTCGGATCAATTCAATTTACCGATTGGTTAACCCTAATTTAGTCAAAACCTCAATTCAGCCGTTAATTGTTCTAGAAATTCAGGATCAAGAGGTAACCTCACTGATTATGAGTCTAATCAGTTGGATTAAACAAATCAATTCACGATTATACTCAATTTGAGTTTTGGCTCAAAACCCTAGAAATCAAGAATCCTCAAATCGGAAGGAAATCGGGAAAAGATTGGCAAATAAACAAGCAAGGAGTGTAGAGGAACTAGTCCTCGAGCAATTCAAACACAAATCTCGAGTTTAAAACGAAAATATGAGAAATTGAGAAATCTGAGTTTTTCGAGAGAAATAGAAAGAGAAAGAAATACCAAATAGGAGAGCTGGGAGAGATCCTCGGCTGCTTACTCGGTTCCAAAGTCGATTTCTCGCAAAAATTGAGAGTCTGAAAGAAACGGAAACTCACATGCTCTTTTTCTTCTCTCTTGGGCGAAAATCACTTAAAAATGGGGAAATGGCGAAGTGAGAGAGAGAGAAGCTTCCATTTGAGTTTTAGGGTTAAAATTACCTTGAATGCGAATTAACCAATCCGCACTGCGGGTTACCTGACCCGTACTCAGCACTTAATTGGTTTTCAGAACATGAAATTTAATACAGAAACAACCCGCAATGCGGGTTGCTTAACCCGCAGTGGGAACTTAGTAAATTATTGATAGAATTTCAGAAAATGTCTAACACAGAAATAATCCGCAGTGCGGGTCGCTTAACCCGCAGTGGGAACTTAGTAAATTTTTGACAGAATTTCAGAAAAAGTCCGAGCCTAATGCGGATGCATTCAACCCGCAGTGCGGGTTAACCAATCCGCACTGAGGACTTAGAAAAATTCAGACCAACACAGAATTGCATGAGTGCAGATGCATCAACCCGCAGTGCGGGTAAAACAACCCGCACTCAACCTATAAAGTCTCAAAATCTCAAAATTTCAACGCGGTTTTGATTCATATTTAACTTACTTATTTAGGGGAACCTTAATTAAGATTTAAACTTCTATTTTGTTAGCATGATTTATCGATTCTTGCCTTTAAATCATTTGAATTTAATTGTAAAAATTTCGTAACGTAACAGGTTGCTATAGGATCTGGATGAGGTGCTTATTCAAATCGTCCTGATGGAGGATGCCAGGCTGATAGAGATGCTTTCTGATGACTCTGAATAGCGTGTTAATTGATTAGATTAGCCACATATGAGGGCTCTGTTAGACGTCTCTTACTTGTTTACAGTTTGTTGATTTTGAGACTCTGTTTATTGTTTCTGCTATGTTTGCCGTATGGACTCTAGCGCTTGGTTAACTAGTATTTCTCTAGATTTTGTGTGTTTTGTAACAATGTTTCATGGTAATGAAATGAACTAATGCCTTCTTTTTAGAAAAAGAAAAGAAAAAAAAAAGTAGTTGTTATGATTGTTATCAATATATCCTCATTTCAATTAAAAATGAAGTATATTGTGAAGTTATTTCAAATGGTAGCTGTTATGATTTTAATTAATATATTATCGTTTCAATTAAAATTATTTATACTGTGAAGTTCTCTGAAAAAGTAGTCGTTATGATTGTAATTAATTTATTCTCATTTCAATTAAAAATGATGTAAACTGTGAAGTTTTCTGGAATAGTAGTTGTTATGATTGTGATATATTCTCACTTCAATTGAACTTTCAGCAGGTGAAGACAAAAATTGGACGAAATATTAAATTCACGATAGTGATATAATCTTCATTTTTCAATTCAATTGAACTTTTGTCAGGATCCCACTTTTTCTTGAGTAAAATTATGGTGTTCTTAAGTTCACCAAGCCCTTTGGATTCAAGTCTAATACTTATCGAATTAGCTTAAAATAATGAATTCGAACTGTTGGAATCCGTTTACTTTATGAGTAATGCGTTTATATGTAAAAAATGAATTTTGCATAGAGTTAATGGTCAAAAAATATTTTAAAATTGAATGCATTAAAATTAGTTTATTAACCTTTTAATTTTGACTGCTTGACTTTATATTAAATTAATTCAAATATTTAAAATTTTCACATGTAGATGCATCACTTGTAAGGTAGGCGGATTTCAACGGTTCGGATTCTTCATTTGAAGTCGATTCAATGGATTTTAGATTTGAGTTTACCAAGGAGTTTCGTGAATTTAAGAACACCCTAGTTTTACTCCTTTTTCTTTTTATTATTATTATTATCCTAAAATATATAAAAAGAGAAGCGTAAGTTTAACAAAATTAAATAAAGTGCATCTCCACAATAGACAAATGAGTTTAACAAAGAGACAACCTACTCCGAATCCAGATCCAGTACACCGTTTCAATCTGATATGGATCTCAAAAAGGGCTTGCTAAATTTGTTTTATAGTAAAGTCATTCAAGATTAAACTATTCAACTAGTTTATTTAATATCCAAAATGTTCTTGATTTGTGTTTCGAATCTGTGACCAAAAACTAATTCTATTTTAAATAAGCACTAAATTATTTTAACTTGACTAAAAAAATATTATACGTCCTTAAAAACGTGAGAGGACATGTAAAAAGTCGCAGATTTAAAATTAAAAAAAAATAATTTTTTGTAAATATTAAATAGTTAACTGATTTGACCTCTAACTTTTACTTAAAAAAGATAAAAGAATATGAATTCACCTCCCTCAGCTGCTCCCTAAAGTTTTAAACTTCTTTCCCTCAAAAACTTATAGAAAGAATAACCACAATTACTTAATTTCAATCATACAATATACACACAATTTATTACAAACCACAACCCATTCAAACATAATAACTATTAAATCATCAGATTAGAGGCATAATCAGAAGCATCCTCATATATAGCTTTAATTAACTCGCATCTAATCTCTCTTGTTAGAGGGAAAAAGAGGCTAAACCCCCGTTCCTCCCTCTTAAAATTAAAATATTTTATTTATCCTTTAAAAATTTAAAAATTATATACCACTTATTTATTTAGTTATTTCAATCTCAATTTTACTAGTTTTGTTCCTGATGATAAGTCTCCCTTGCCTAAAGTAAAAAAAGTATGATAGTATTAGAGTAGCCTAAGCTCTTATTATAAACCAACCTGATTATTCTATTCTTTTCAAGCCACAGTATCCAAAATAATTATTTAGATATGACAACATTATTTTAAATAGATGAAACGATCCAATTATATTAGATATAGAAAGTGATTATTCTGAAACATTTTTCTTTTGTTATTAACTGTATATGCTGGGATGAAAGATTCTCATTAGCATAACTGCACATAGACTGTATATGTACTGTTCATCCGGTGCATGCTAGACTCCAAACCAGAAATTGACAATTCAAATCAGTTTTCTATGAATATGTGAAGTTACAAATTACGCGCAACAGAAAACATAGTCGGTGCATAACACGTGGATGCGGCTGTAACTTAGGGTGACAAAAAAGCTAGTAGTTCGTAGCTTCATCGTAACTCGCTTGTCGACAGCTCGTTAGTTACTGGACTGAGCTGTTAATGAACCAGTTCGCTACTAGCTCAGTTCAGAATTAACAAGTTTAAAATAGAGCCTAGCTTGCTCCTCAACTCGGCTAGACATCAATTTGTGAATTTGCATGAATTTGTGTGCATTTTATACTGTCTAACTCGGTTCAGTTTGATCAAAAAATATTGTATAATTTATTTTCTTCTTAAAACAAAATTCAGTTAGACCCAGCAAGTTAGCTCGTCAGCTCACGAATTAGCTCAGACTGACTTATCATGAGTTCAAATTGAAGTTTTAGCTCGGATGTCCTAAGTTCAGCTCGCTCGGCTGTAGCTTAGTCTAGAATTAACAAGCTGAGCTAGGACTGAGCGCTCGTTGACACCCCTACGTTTGTTGGTCCCCGAGTGCGTATCCTCTGAGATATCTCATATTTTGCGTGACCGACGTGCCCGGTGCCTATTCGGGGTGACTTGGCCTTTGAGATTCGCGTAGAACTTATTGGAACGGTTGAGATTTTCCAAAAAATCACGCAAAATATGAGATAACTCAGAGAATGCGAATTCGCTGGTCCCCTCACGTGCAGTCAGCCAATCACACGTTTCATTATTTTTCGCTGCATCATTCTGTTATGTAACTATCGTATTGCTGTGTTTTTTTCTCGGTGAATTATGCTAATCATAGCTCGTTTCCCCGAAATCTACACAGGATTAGCCGCTACTGCTCAAAATGTCGGCAGAGAAGTTGTGCTGATCTAAGCCGCTGGATTGGAAAATAAATACAATCTCTATGAAATCATACGGTGCAGACAAATTCATCGACAATAAGGAGACTATTTTGAATAGATTTTGCTGAGCACATGGCCGATCTCAACCACAGATCAGTCTAGAATTGACGAAAGAAAATAGGAAATCATGCAATTTCCGAAAATTAGGTCCTAAAATTTTCGACCCAATTAATGAAATGTGGGCTTGACACACATTTTTCCTCAAAAACAATTTTTCGGCCCAATCTGTGTAGTGTGTAACGATTATACCCATCGGGAAAATTTCTACAGTTCAGCACATAAACGAAGGTGATAAAATCTGACAACAGATGACAATCAGTACTACGGCTCCACCGCACACTCGGATCAGAGCACATTCCTATCACCGCCAAGATAGCGTCTCTTCGCAACAGAGAGCAGGAGCCAGGAAAGGAGAAGACTACTCAGTGCACTGGCGCTCTCGTCCCACACATAAGAAGGCTAAGAAGAAGGAGATACTTAAAAAGCAAACGAAGAACAGGCTTGAGAACTTGAAGCAAGCTGTTAAGACTGGTGTTTTGCTTAGGCTTCTTTCTCTTTACTTTTTCCCGTTTCGCCCTTTTGTTTTCTTCGCACAGCAAAATGGTACCATATCTCAATACCAATTTTTTTTTTTCTTTTCTTCGTTTTTCCTTTCATATAGGTGATGAATGCAATTGCCATGGAGTTCATCAATTTCGTAAACTATACTTTCCGTAGATGGTGAAACAATGATAATCTTCAAAATTGTTTGAACAAAGTATGGCAGTAAACCTTGTCCTTCCTCTCCCCGTTAGAAAACCCAAATCTGTACTCGTTTACAATAATCAGAACCTCTCTAGTTCCCAATCGGACCCAAGTATCTCTATCCTTCGCTACATCCAAGCTCTACGCCAAAATCATTTCCCCAAGAAAACCACCTTCATATCAGCATTTAAGGCCTGTACTAATCTCTTGTTAATCCATCATGGAAAATCGATTCACGCACATGTCCTAAAAGCTGGTCTTGCCAATGATCGATTTGTGGGTAGCTCAATTATCTCGTTTTACTCTTCAATTGGCCATTTAAATCATGCTCAAAAGGTGTTTGATAGAATTCACATGAAAGATGTGGCTTTGCAAACTGCCATTCTCATGGCCTGTTTAAGACATGGGGAGATCCATAATGCATGTAAATTTTTTGGTGAAATGGAAGAAAAAGATATTGTAACCTGGAATGCCATGCTAACTGGTATGGTACAGAATGGCTGGTATGGGGAAGCAATTGATCTGTTTAGAAAAATGCTGATCAACAAGCTCAAGCCAACTAAAGTGACTATAATTTGCGTCATTTCTGCTTGTTCTCAAATGGGTGCCCTTTCTTTGGGCCAATGGATTCACAGTTACGTGCAAAGACATTCACATGAAATCAAACCCAGTATAACTCTCAGGAATAGTCTTATACACATGTATGCAAAATGCGGTCGGTTGGATATGGCTCTTGATCTGTTCTATGAGCAAAAGGAAAAAAATTTGGAAACATACAACACCATTTTGACTGCTTTATCTCTCTATGGCAATGGCTCCACATGTCTCTCTCTCTTCTCCCAAATTGTTAAATTACAATTTTTCCCTGACAGAATCACATTTCTTGGTGTGTTGATGGCATGTAGTCATGCAGGCTTGATTGGTCATGCATACACATGTATTAAATGCATGGGCCAGGTGTATAGTGTTGAACCTGGACCCGACCATTATGGTTGTCTTGTAGACGTCCTCTCTAGAAAGGGGTTTCTTGAAGAAGCGAGGGAGGTTATTGAAACCATGCCTTTTGAACCAGATTCGTACTCTTGGGGTGCATTATTGAGTGCCTGTATCAATTATGGTGATGTCGAACTCGGGTTGGAGATTGCAATGAAGTTGATCGAGCTTGAATGGTATGAAGAGGGCCGATACATGGGTTTGATTAACCTCTGTAAGAATGTCGATAGAATTGAAGATGCTGTAAAGGTTAGAAAAGCAATAGGGAGATTGTGTAGAAAGGATAACTCAGGTAGAAGTATGATTGAAATAGACGGTATTGTTCATGAGTTTGCAGCAGGAGATTCTATCAATGATGTATAAATATGTATTATCTATGATTTATTCTTGTTAATATTACCTTTTCTCTATTTTTGCTTTGTTATTTAAGTTTGTCAAATTGGGTCACACGTGAGGAAGTACAGTTAAATCAAGAAATTCAATATTCAACATCAATTTGTTGGTTACCAGTCTACCACCCTTTTGTTAAATTATGACTCTCAATGAGAATAGTGCAAAAGTATTTGTGGAAAATTTCTTCTTTGTCAAATTTGTTGCTGAAATCTCTTGCAATGAAAGTATTTTTAGTCTTTTTAGCTATGTTGCATGGATATGTATACCTGTATCGTATTGGATACGCGATACGATACGGTAATTTTCAAAGTGATATGGATACGTCGATTGCTCTGAGAGATGCGTGCCATATTTGAGAGTCTCTACACACCGAGGAGATACAACACTCCGACATTGTTTTCAGCCAAGAAGCGGACAAACTGGAATGGAACTGAGACTTCAAACGGCCGATATTCATCATCCATATACCACATCGTAGTGGGGGCTGTCAGAACAATCTTCATACACAGATTGGTATGGAAGTTACATATTTCGCCGAAGGTCAGGGTGTTTGCATACTTACTGCTAAGGAACAAGATTCTCACGCAAGAGGTCATGCAGAAGAGAAATATGGGTTTTGATGGAGGCTGCTACATGTGCCAAAACTGTAGCTCGGAAAAGGCGAATCATTTGATTTTCAGCTGCACTGTAGCCATGGAGGTCTGGAGAGAAATAGCAGTCAGGATTGGCTACCGAATTATGATACCGGCTGAAACAGTCTCAGAGGTGTGGTTTAACTCATTGGCTTCCTTGCAAAGATGCGGTCACCGCCATACGAAGGAAGGGGAAACTATCTTTATGTCTGCCCTCTGGAATATTTGGAAAAGGAGGAATGACAAAGTTTTTGCTAGGAAGGCAATTACAGCAAGGCTGTTAGCTGATCGGATTGTGAGTGAAGGCAGGCTCTAGATGAAATACTGCAATGCAGGAGTTCGGAGGCTGATGGGCACCAACAGTGGCATAGTTAAAATTTAAGTCATGGGTAGGTAGAAATTGAGTCCGGGTTTTTGTTCTAAATGGGTTTGAATTCGAATAGCCTCCGTAATTTTTTTCTTGTCTTTGTTCGCCTACTAAATTGCATCTTTGTCTATTGAATCGGTTGTAATTTCTAAATTACTAATTGATACAAAAATTAATAAAATAATCACTTATAATTTATAAAACAATTAGTATCAATTGGATGGAAAGGAATTGCTACTCCAAATTGAACAAAGATTTAAAAATACCTGTCTTTCCTAATTATATTAAAAAATTCACACATCTGTTTCTAAAGTATGAATTGACAATCACTACTTTAAATTGAATTCAGAAATAAGTAGAATCAAATTAAAAAATAAACAAGACTCATTGAAAAACCTAGTTAAAAAAAAAAAAAAAATCCAGAGATAGACAGCTACAGTGATGCCTACCTCTGCAGCACTACAGCTCCGCCTCTGAGTTATTTGAATATTGATTCGGCGATATGATACGGGGCCATATACAAAGTATCACGATAACATAGCTTTCTAGTAATATAATTTTTTTTTTTTTGTGCAATTCATGGTTTGGTAGAACTTCTAAGTTAATGCTCGTGCCAGTCTCTTTCATGGTCAAGTTAATTCGCCTTCTTCTATGATATCAAAATACGACCGCCATCCATCTTTTTGCCTAATATTACTTTTTAATTAATTTTTATAAACAGAAAATTCTGTAAGATGGCATTTTATTTTTTTTATAAATAAAAAGTAGCAGAGTTTGCCTGTGGGCTTAACCTGTAAAAAAAGTGTCATTGACATTTTAATTTGTACTTTCGATAAAATATTTTTCAAAATAAGAAAAAAAGAATAATGAATACAACTAATTTGTATTATGAAAATTTAGTAAAATAGAAAACTTTATTGTATTATGTATTATTTTCATACATATATATATAATTTTATTTTTAAAAATTATTTTATAGGATAACAAGTAAGATAACGAAAAAAAATTATTACTCTTACATGTATTTAATAAGCTAACGATTTTTTTTAATTCTTATCTGTCATTTCGAATACGATACGGATCAGATAAACATATAAAAGAGTGCCATTAACACTTCTAAATATTGTCAACATAACATTACAAGCAATAGAGAACGACAGAACGCCATGATAGATGGCTAAAATAAAATTTTATTATGCTGATCAAAGCAACAGAGAACGCCAGAATCGAGAGAGAAAAAGAAAACCCAACTTACAAGCAAAATAAACACTCGTTTAATTGGAAATGAGAGAAATCATAAAGTTCAAATCGACATAAGGAACGATCTTCTAAACGGATTTAGCAGATCGTTCAAATCACCACAGTACTGGCACCAATTTATGGCAAGCCTCCAAAGTTATTCATTTCCAATCAGCCGCACCTCCGGTTACCTTGGTTCCTGTTGCCTCCCCTCCGGTTGCACGGTGGCGGGCCAACCCTAGGGTTGCATGGACGTGGCTGGCATGGATGCGGCTGACATGGACGCGGCTGGCATGGACGTGGCTGGCATGGCTGCTGGTATGGCTGCTGGTATGGCTGACATGGCTGACATGGCTGCCATGTCCCATTGCCTCCAAATGCGTTTCCTCCGGTCGCATTTCCACCTGTTGCATTCCCACCAGTCGCATTCCCACCGGTCGCGTTTCCTCCGGTTGCATTCCCACCAGTCGCGTTCCCTCCCGTCGCATTCCCACCGGTCGCATTATAGTGCCAATTGTTTGCACCGCCACCCATTGCATTCCCTCCATATGCATTGCCACCGAACGCATTTCCACCATTTGAACCTGGAGCCTAGCTCAGCAAAATATAATTAAAGCAAATTAGTCAGCATTAATTCATCGATCAGCTTCTATATATATAGCAAGTCTCATAAGATAAATTTATATCTGGTGTGCTAAATGATAACATATAAATGATAACAATTATCTACAGATTAATCCAGCAAATTCAAGAAGAATTAATTAACTACTGTCACTCATTGCGACCTAATTAAATTAACGAGTATGTATGAGAGTGAAACAATATAACATATATATTCACTCGTGAAGTACGTACTGTACGAAAAACCATCATATAGGTAAAAACATACAAGTTTTAAATTATTAACCTTCGCAATATATTAGGAATTAATGTCAAGCTCCAAATTTTAATTACCACTCCGCAATAGCCAATTTATATATAAGATATAATCTAATTTTGTTGTACAAGAAACTACAAAATTAGCTTGCCACAGGATTCTAGGGCTTTAGTTTAGCCCTTGAAACTACGTACACTATCAAATTAACATGGATGAAATTAGTTCATAACATATTTACTGTACGTAAGACGAATCCAACTGTTGGTTTATTATTGGTGCCGAGATAATTTATATGCATGTACGACGATAAACAAAAACCCAAGTGTGTTAATACATAGATTTGGATAAAGCAATGACATAATTATATCTACTATATGTATAACGTGCAATTCAGATTCTGGCCAAAATAATATATATATACGGTAAATTCAAAGAAAAATAAATTGTCCACCAGTTTAGAGTACATACCATGGCTAAGATCGGTTGTTGGAGCAAAGGAGAAAAGAATGTAAGAGAAAAATATAGGTTTGAAGTTTATTTTTGTGTGTTGAGAGATAAGAGGAGGCAGGAGGTACTTATAGGCCATTAATTATGACTTGTTGAGTAATTTTATCACAACACATTCTGTTCATGCACATGCATGCACCTGCATGCACCTGTCCCTACGTGGTTTGTATCGTAATGAAATCGTCACATGTTCAAACGGGCCTCATAGAGAATTAATTTTACTTAATTTGCCATACGTATTAGACACCGACGTCACAGCAATAATTAAATGATAGTTAAATATATAGCCGGTACACCTACATTTTTATTTTTACCCTTTTTCTAATATATTTTTTAATAAAAATAACTAAAATTTTAAAAAAAATTTAAAAATACTCAAGTCGCATGAAAATCCTGCGACTTAGGAGTTTTTTTTTCCTGGGACTCAAAATTAAGGCCCTAAGTCAAAGGAAATTTTTGTGACTTAGGATTTAATTCTTTTTTTTACATTATAAAAATTATGTTGTACTATATCTCTTTGAATTTTAAAAAAATAATAATTAATATGTAAAGGACATATATTGAACAATTATAGATAATTTTGATGATCTTTGAATATATAATAGATGAAACCGTAATACATTAAAAACATAAGCAAACATACACAATAAATAATAAATACATTTTAAAATAATTATATGGGTAATTCTTGAATAATTTCTTAGGCTTTTGAAAAAAACTAATACCAGTTATGGCTAATCTATATGGGTGCGTAGTCGATATTTGACATCATCAATGTTTTGGCAATGAAACATTGATGCGCACTTCTACCGTTGTTAAGCCATTGGAAGCATTGTTTTTTTTTAAAACTTTAAACAGCCATAACTTTGGCTAGGAAAATCAGATTTGCACATATGACCACAATCGACAAGGGGGGCGAGATGGATCTGGATTTCGCCTTGGGGGAAACCCTTGGGTATCCAAAGCATTAGAATTGCAAAAAAGTATCGTTTAGTGCCTCAAAAATTCAGTTGTAAGTTTTCTATCAACGGTAGACATACAATGATCGGTATTTTGTTTAGTCAAAAGCCTAAGAGATTATTCAAGAATTATCCATATAATTATTTTAAAATACATTTACTATTTATTGTGTGTGTTTCCTATTTTTTAATGGATTAAGGTTTCATTTATTATTCAAAGGTCATTAAAATTATCTATGATTGTTCAATATATGTCTTTTATACGATAATTATTATTTTTTCAAAATTCAAAGAGATATAGTGCAAAAAAAAAAATTAAATCCCAAATTGCAA